>CAKAKR010056084.1:0-24321 GCA_916700685.1 Adelosebastes latens | reverse complement strand
GAGCTGCAGCAGTTATTTCTGCACAAACGTCCACTGAACATTCACTAGATATTCTCAGAGCTAAACTAACTCTTCTGCAGTGTGGAGTGTGCGCACATACACGTTAGAGGAGCGAAAGAGCGAGAACGAGCGCGGTGTGTGAGTGAAGGCAGGCAGAGGAGCAGAGTACAGCAGAGACTCCGGTCCTGGAGACCAAAGCTACGGTCTCCCCCGCGTCCTCCGACCGCGGCCAACACTGTTTAACAGACGGGCTTCACTAGATACAACCAAGAGGTTTTGGTGCTTCCGTGTAGTTTGTGTTGGAGTCTGAGTCTGAACAGCGTAGCCACACGCGAGCGCGCATGGGACACCGACCCGGTAGATTTATACGTGGAAGAAGTTACAAACAGTCCCTTTTAAATGTTATGCTTCCTCTCAGACAGAACTCATTCTTATAAGCTGCACCACTCTCTGTTCTCTTCTCCATCCGTTGCAGTTGTTATGGAGCAGCAACCTGGGAACATAGATGATCTCCAGCCTCAAGACCTGTCCACCTCCAGCGTCCCCTCTATGATCGACCTGACCAGGAAAGGCGAGGTCCTCAACAGCCCGTCCCTCGATGCCCTGCGGATGGTCAAGAGCCCCGGCTGGTACCCAAACTCTGGGACCGGGGACCCCGAATTACCCTTCTCAGAGACGGGCTCCTCAGACGCCACTCTCCAATCAGGGGATCCGGTTCAACCAGACAACGCCTTCTCCCACACTACAGTCACCCTGTCCTACGTGAGCAGGTCTCACGTCTTCTCCGCTCACGACTCCCTGTCTCGGCCTCTGTACGGTGTGCCGCCTATTAGCAAGTTGTCCCTCCACCCTCCTTGTGACTCAGATAAAGGGCTCGGGGAGACCGCCTACGCACTGAACCAGCATTACTTGGAGCAGGTTGATGGGCCCTTGGACCTCGGCTATCAGACGGAAATGTTTCAGTCATTGTCTCAGGCTCAGGTGGGACCAGAGAGCGATGGGGGAGTATGTCTAACGCAGAAGCCTCAGGACTTCAACGGTGGAGTCATTTCCAGCAACGGGGACATGGATGTAAAAGGCGAAGAGGAACACGGCCTTTCTCTGGAAAAGTGTGTGGAAAATGGACAGGGTGATAGCTGTTGTAGTTCAGAAGTATGTGCTGAATCCTCACCGGAGTCACTCACCCCGGTCACAGGGGAGGATGAGGAGAGGGGCGGCTCCGAGGTGCTCTTTGTCATGTCTAAGAAACCGGACCCAGCGGCCGTTCTGGACAGCGTGGCTGCTAGAGACCTGTGTTCACTAAGCAGGGAGTACATCAGTCCTCTGGAGGACCCCGTCTCCCCCTCCGCTACCTCACTGGACAATGTGGAAGATGTGTTCATCCTGCCTCAGGCCTCCAGCTCACCCAGCGGCGACAACTCGTATCTAGAGGCAACTGATGAGGTCGTGTGGGACGGCCTGACGACAGAGGGGGCCATTCAGCCGGGCTCTGGCATCAGCGATAGCACCACCAGGTTAGATTCAACCGCAGAAAATAAGCAGCCTGTCCACAGACGGAAGGCTGTGCTGGAGCCTCTGATCGACTTGACGGATGATGTTTGTGTGTCAGATGTTTCAGAAAACAAACCCAAGACCATCATCCCTCACATGAATGGGAATGCTAAGGCACCACAGAGAAAGAAACTGCCAGCGCGGTCCGGCAGAGGGATGCGGTTGGAGGCTATAGTTATGAACATAAATTCAAGTAGGTATAAAGTGTCGGGATGCATACGAACCAATAAGAAAGCAACCGCTTCCCAGTCGACAGCTAAGTTAGCCAGTCCTAAGAGGAATGCCACCCTGTCGGGAGGAAAAAGGAAAAGCAGAGCGAAAGCGCCCCTCTCAGTGAAAACAAGGAAACAAAAAGCAACGAAAAGGGGTAAAACTAATAACATGAACACTCACCGTTACAAAGACTCTACCTCTGATTCTGCAATCAATAATACTAAAAAGTCTAATAGCAGCACACCTCCAAAAAGTCCTCCGTCTTCTGTGCACAAGAAGTCAAAGAAGGAGCCAGAGGATGTTTCACAGCCTGCATGCTCGGCACAGACTAGCCCTGTGAAGTCAAAGAGGAAACCCTCATCACAGTCACGACCTCAGAACAAAAACTCAAAGGAGCCAGAGCATCTTTCTCACCCCGACCTCTCAGTGGAAATTCATATGGCAAGATGTTCCCCACCACCACCATCATCATCATCATCATCATCAAAATCTCCAAAGAAAAGCCGAGGAAAAGGCAAGGCTACAGGTAGCAAAACACCTGCCAAGACGAAGGGGGGTGCTACCGCCAAGACGAAGGGGGCTGCTACCGCCAAGAGGAGGCAAAGGAAACACAAATGGAGCCTGTCTTCCTCCATGTTCGCCCCCAAGGAGCCCGAGATCAGGTTGAAGTACGTCAACTTCAAGGTGGAGAAAAGGGACATTAGGTTAGACAGTTTCTCTCCGTTCATCCGCGTGGAGCGACAGCAGTCCTCGTCATCACTGTGTACTGTAGTCAACTACCCCGAGGAGGTGAGGACGCAACACAAGAAGGGCCAGCAACCTCACCCCTGTGCCTTCAATTCTGCAGTTGTGCCCAGCACTTCCTGTCTGCAGCTGGGCCGGGCGTCCACGCACAGCCAGCACCAGCGAGCTCTCGTCTGCTGCCTGTGTGGACAGGCGGCCAACGCCATGGACTTGGGGGACCTCAACGGTCCTTATTACCCCGAAGGGTACCAGCCGGGCACCAAAAGACCAGCCAGCATGTCGGATCTCAAAGAGAACGGGGAGGACTACAGCGACTCTGACTCTTCGTCCTGCAGTGTCAGAGGCAGGGGGAGGAAGGGTGCCGTTGCACCCGCAGCGTGGCCCCTCAGGCCAGGAGCTCCGCTGAAGCAGAAGGGCCTCCTGGAGAGCCACCGGTGGACAGCTGACGGTACTGGCCGCCCTGCAGCTAAGCGGGCTCGGTCAGACGCCGCCTCTGCTGATGTGGAGGACTGGTACAGCCCCCCAGTGCTGCCTCTGGAGCCCTGTGAATACTGGCTCCACGAAGACTGCGGCATCTGGTCCGCCGGCGTGTTCCTCGTGAAGGGCAAAGTCTACGGACTGGAGGAGGCTGTCAAGGTGGCCCAGGAGACGGTAAACTGCACCTGTCTTTAACCCATAATATCAATATGTTGTTACACAATTCCACATGGAGATGTGAGTGATATGATGGAGCTGATAATGAACAAAACATCAAGGATGATAATGCATTAATAGTCCGTCTGTTTACTTACTGGTTTTGTAGGCCTCTAGAATACTAATAGAGTTTGGATGTGTTATCAAATCAAAGCATGAGTTAGCATATGTAATTGACAATTATGTCAGTTAGGAAACAAATTGGAAATTATTCATGCAGACAGGCAACATGGAGACATTCATTGGGCCTCATTCACAAAAATGTTCTTACATTGCGCACAAAATAAGTGCACATGTAAAATTACCGTCAGATTCATGACACGTGTGCACCGGCCAATTTTTGTTGTTACCCCCGTGCTCATGATAGTGATAGGGATGCACCAATCCGACTTTTCCAGTCCCGATACCGATAGCGATACCTGAGCTTCGGCCGATACGGAGTACCGATCTGATACCAGTGTTTAATTAATCAGCTGTATGCCTCACTGAGTGGACGTGACTGGGATCATTCTGTTATGTGTAAGGCGACATCAGGCTGGACTTAAACATTACTTTCCTAAAACAAAATGTAACACGTAGATATAAATTTACTGAATTGATATTTATTATTAAAATAATAAATCATACACTAGCAACTTGGTAAAAAATCTTCAAAGTCTTCATCTTCACTTCTTCTGTAAACCTTTTTAAAGCAGCGTCAAATTGCTCAAAACTTAAACAGGAATTAAAATGCCAGTATATAATGTATATGCTATATAAACCTAGAATTGAACTAAATAAATCACCGATACCGTTCCAGCTATTTGAGTCAGTATCGGCCCGATATCCGATCCAGTAGCTTTTATAAGAGTTGATCTTTTATTTCAAACATAACCTGCTCCAGAGCAGATCAGGTGTTCAGCATACGTTACCATGGCGACCACTGTCGTAGGACTGAAAACCCTGAAGGGTTAACCCTGAAGTTACCTCGCTAACCCCAAATCCTGCTTTGTAGTACAGGCCTCTCCTCTTTAAAAACTGAGGTCTGTGATGACACCGCTGGTCCAGAGCAGCTCTCTGCCTCATGCACCAGTTCTGCAGTTTCTGCAGACTTTGTCAGATCTAATTTATATTTTTTCGTCCATTCTAATGTGTTTGTATCATGTTTTCATCATAATGATGAATGTAAGACATTTCTATGCAATAATGACCTTGAAGAAATGCTAATATGTTAATAATATGTTCATGGCTCCTCTGATTCTTAAACATTCATGAGTTGAATGATCTAACTTCAAGGCCAGAGAGTTGCCTGATTGCTGGTAAATAAATACAGCCTTTAGGTTTGAAGTTCACAGAAAGATCTTGAAGTGAGCTTCCCTAGTGTGCTGCTTTTCTAGAGCAAACTCAGCATTGATCATGTTTCAATCCTTTTTATTATCATGTGTGTTTAGATGTGTTCGGCGTGCAGAGACCCGGGAGCTACACTGGGCTGCTTCTTCAAAGTCTGTCCCAACAAGTACCACTACAGGTGTGCTCTGGAGTCAGGTTAGTGCTGCTCTCTGCCCTCCGTCTCCACACATCACACGGGAACAAAGTACATTCACTTATCCATGTGCATGTTTACAGGTACAGTGTGCTATTTTTCACTGGTTATGTCTTTAATCTTAAAGGGATTTAAAGGGTCACTTCACCCAATGTATTTCAAGTGGAATCTAGCCATGCTGTTGGTTGTGGTTTTATTTGTCCATGTTTAGATTCTCGTATCGTAACATTGTTAGAATAGTATGTTGAATACACCTACGACTGTGTGAGTTAATGTGTATCGGCCTGTAAATGTCTCTTTGTGAAGTGTGGCTGGCTGTTATCACTTCCTCTAGGCCTGAACCTGCACGTGTGGGCGGTTGAACCGTTCGGATGAATCCGTGTGGCATCTTTAACTCCTGTTCTCTCCTTGTTCTAGCAGACTGTGTACTCATCGAAGACAATTTTTCCATGAAGTGTAAAAGGCACAAGGTGAGAAATAACTGCACTAGTGAAAATGTACAAGTTGTTTAGAAAAATCTAGAGAATGAGGTGTGTGTTTCTGCTGTTATACACCTAGCTGTCTGCTGTTTGAAAGGTATCACGTGTGACTGTATTGTCAGCTAAATATTTTGTGATTCCTCATCCATCCCCAGAACAAGACATTCAAAGCCCCTCCAGGGAACCGATGGGATGACAGGTGACAAAGTTAGCAAGGTTAGTAAATACCTGCTCTGCTTTCATGTCCTCTTCGGCTCAGACGTCATATCTGTTCTGTATCCAAAACAAACCTCAGCGAGCTGAAACAAGAAAGTATAAAACGTTGGAGGGTCAGCGTGGTTACGACCTGCACCCTCCCATGTTTAAATCCAGCGTGGTAAACACTACACATCCAGTAAGGGATGGAAACACTTTGGGTTTCACACATTGACAGGAAAAGCAGAGCTAGACATCACGGCTAAAGCTGCATGCTAACTCTGTCACGGACAGGAAACGTTATCGTATCGCGGTAACGTGCGGTCGAGCCGACCGTCGCTGTCATCTCCGTGGTCAAATGGGCCGACGCTACAACTGTAGAGCACCCATATACTGACATTTCTGTTCTCTGCATTGAAACGGCCCCGATGGAGCTGACCATGGATGGATAAAGAGAACGGAGCTGACAGGAGAGCTAGAGACCACCTTGGAGAAGTTAGAGGAAGTAGACACGTGGGACTACGTCCGCTTTTCAAAATAAGGTGTTAACAAAGGGAACTGTATATACAAAATACATCTTTGGAAATAAGATTGATTGGATTATATTCACCAGAAGTATAAAACATTACATGTCCCTTATGAATTAAAAAGACAATACCACTAATCTGTGAGGGAAATGTCTTTATTCTTTGATTTTTGGGGTTGCTGGAATTTTTTTTTATAAATAATGTCTGCCAATGAATATATTTGACTTCAGGACATCTCTGACTACATACATGCTGAAAATCAAACATCTTTACTGGATTCATTTAGAGATTTTCCAAAAAATAAAAGTCCCTAGAAGTGTATGATTCAACTTTTTCCCCATGGTCTAGTGTTAACAAAAACAACAAAAATTGCAATAAATTGTAGTATCGAACACAATACTTAAAAATCGTAATACATATCGAATCGGCACCCAAGTATCGTGATAGTGTTGAATCGGGAGATAGGTGAATCGTCCCAGCCCTAGTAGAGAATAAAAGTCAGGATTTCTCAGCCTCAGCTGCTTCAATTTGACCATGTGTTTTTGTTTTTTTCCAGCTGTTTCTTGCACGTTCCCCAACTTTATGGAAGTGCAATGCTAAATTGCTATAGGCCCTGTCATAGCAGGGTACAGGTGAAGCAGTCTGTCACTGAAAGCTATTTAACAACACACGGGGGGGAGCAGCACCTTTTGTAGTCCGTCTTCAGAACATTGTAGTTTCACCACAGCAGACCCGCATCACTTACACCTGCTGTCGCATCATAATTACGGAGCCTAGTGAAAGAGCAGTGGGATTCTCTGAACACCACGGTGGTCTTTTCCTAAGTCCTTCTGAATTCTCCTTCTCATCTTTCCTTGACCTCATGACGTTTTCCATCGAGGTCAAGGAGAAGTGGTTAGGAGAAGACATTAGGACGTCATTTTCTTTACTTTTCGACCGCAGCCTCTGTCTCTTTGTTCTGTTTGCCGATGGTTGCGGTGACTGCAGCTGGTCATTACAGAAGTAAAATATGTGCCATAGTGTCTTTTTATTTTTTTAATCAGCAAGTATTTGAGCCGAGGCAGCGCTTTTTCCTCCAGAACAAGAAGAAATGTGTTCAGATGAATTCATCACTTTGAAATATGTTTTTTCTGTTTATTCATCCAGACATTCACATGCAACATTCTGCAGGGGCTCTCCTTTCCCTTTCTGCTGGTAACCATGGCAACTGTGGACCAGGGTTCTTCTGACTGACAGCTAGCACCCGTAAACCTTAACTTCACCCTCTGCTCTTCAACTGCACTGTTAACCCCCGACGCCCCTGACGCTGTGTGGCCGAAGGCGCCCGGTCACCGTAACCTCGCTCGGTCCAGTCTGACGGTACTCGAGACGGACGCCAACAACACCCTCAGACCGGGGACACAAAGTAATATGCTGAATTTATCATTCGTGTTTTCACTCTGTAGTTATTTATATGGATCTTTTTTGTTCCTGGATTAAATATGAATAACAATCAAAGATATTTAATTTTTTAAAGATTTTGTAAAGTATTAGATTATATTTGGTTTATTTATTCCCGGAGTTTCCTTATTGGCTTCTTTAGCAGTTATCAGAGAGGTTTGATTGTGTGTTTTTAAGTTATTAGTAATCAATGTTGAGATATCAAGCCAGTCAAGGAGATCTGTTGAGATGGGACTCTCACAGAACAACCTGACTGGATGCTGTCAACACAACAGGGTTCCATATGAAACAGAACACCTCGCAAAAGGCAAGTCTCTAATCCAGCCGAACAACGCTTGCACTAACTGTCGGGCTCAGTTGATGTTATCTAGAGGACTGAACCGTGTGTGTTTGAATGTATTCTCCCCATGTGAGGGTTTTTTGCAGAAAGCACTTTGGAGTGACACTGAACATGTCTGGTCTTCTGCTCCGGCTGCAGTATTACCTTCCTTCCTTCAGAATCACCCGTGCAGCTCTCTGAGGTTCACAGGTCATCCAGCCGTGAGGATGAGACCTGGTGATTTTGATTTGGTTTAAAGCACTTTGGCCTCCTTCTTTAGGCTCGGAGAATTTAAACGTGCCCGTAAATCAGTTGCTATCTTAATGGAATTTCAAGGGCGATTTCTTTGGAGTCCTGTAAGGCGATAATAAATGAAGAAGTAAAGGGATTCCTTTTTAAATGCGAGTCATCTGCTGTTTACTTGGATTTCTCCCTGGAGCTGCAAAAAAAAAGATTTAATTTTCTGAATTTTGCAGCGCAGTATTCACATTGCTTTGAGTGTACCTTCAACAAAGGAGAACTCGGCTTCACCTGGGTCACTCAAGTTTACAAAGGATGTGTGTTTGCAGATTTCTATGCTGACGTTGAGAATCTTTGGTTTCTATTCTTAATCTTAATTTGAATAGAAATGATTCAGGAAAGATTCCTGATCGTGTTCTTCTGGGCCTAAATGGTGAATTTCCACCAGAATCTTTCTGATAAAAGCCTTATCTGATGTACAAGAGGTATATACAGTTTTCTCACTAGCTATGACAAATCAGTGGATGTACATCACCTTTCTTTGGATATCTTGATGACTGAAGGCAGCTTGCATGCAACTTTTTCTGCTGCAGACTTCATTGTTCTTGATACCTGGGGGGGGCACGGTAGGCCGAATCCTAATGAATCCTTTCGACCACGCAGGTACATACCGAGTCTCTGTGGGACTTGTTAACCGTGTATGAGATTAGTATTAGTACTTGTTGAATCAGGTGCTGAGGTCAGAGCTTTGGTCTGTCGGCCGGCCTGTTTGTTTTGGAGAGAAGTCTCTGTGTGGTCAGTGTTGGTGTAATGTCTCTGTGTTCTTCTGCATAGCGCCATCAGGGGCAGCGTTGTGCTGCCTGAGACCAGAGTGTGAGCTCCACGGCTCCGTGTTAGCGGATATCCACACTGGGTTGGCTCTGCTTGGTGTTTCACCAGCAGCAGCAGCAGCAGCAGGACATAACACACACACAAATCTCCTTATCCTGGAGCACCAGGCCTATTTCATTTGTGCCATGCTTATGTTTTGTGTATTTAATTTTTCTCTGCTATAGTAATCAATTAAAGGCCCTTGTTCGCATTGTACCAAATACAGATTTTGGAATGTTTTATTCTTACAAAATGTTTGGTTTTAAAAATCAAAAGTCTGTGTTAATCTCAGGGCTGGATCTCAGATATTCTAATGATTTACATTTTATTTTGTGATTTTTCTTTTCTGTTTTTTGAGCTTGTTGTTGTTAACCCTGCATTGACTGGAGGACCGATATATGTAGCAGGATGTGATCATATCAGATGCAAACTTGTCTGTCCTGGTACACACTACTCATCACATTCCAACGCCTCCTCCTCCTCCGTGTGTGTGTGTGTGTGTGTCAGTGCTTTGGTGTTTTTTAGGTTTAACATGGGGACTAGGACTGCCAACTCATGTCACTTTTTTCATGGTCTTTATTTTATGGTTACTTTTTGTACCGTCTTGCCCACCTCTCGGAGCATCAGAGGTCATGTAATTGTCAAAAATAAATATTTTGTTCAACATTGTGGTTTTCTGTGAGAGATTTGTGTTTTTGGGTGACTGGTGGCAATTTTCTTCATTTGATGAAAATATTTTTTAAATAGATTTTCTGATAATATTGTTTAATGTTGAATAGAAATGAATGAATAAGGCAAAATGGAAAAACTTAAAATATGAATAGTAATGCATATACATATATGAACCAATAAATTATGAAATAATTCAACAGTTTATAAAAACTATTAAACTAGTAATTATATTTAAAGTGGCTCTATAAATATTTTTATTAGCTGCAGTGGGTAGAAATGGAGCAATATAATTAATATATTATTTTTATAAAACGGTCACTATATCCTGACAGTAGTGCATGAGACAGGTAATCTGAAAAATCATGTTCCTCCGGTGTCCTCCGGTGCTCCTAACGGCATCTGCAAGATTTCACAGATTGGAGGAAAACAAGCAGTAAGAGCTGATCTGGAGTCTGCCGTCCAGCTGCCGTCTCTGAGAGACAGCTGTCAATCACTCGCTAACTCCGACCAAACGGTCAAACTAGGCAGCGCTGATCAAATATGAATCAATATTCTGTTACTGTAATGCCTATTTCTCTCCTCAGATGTTCTCAGAATCATCTTGTAGTGTACTGTTTAGCTGTAAAATTAGAACGTTTGTGACCCGGCAGCCATGTTGAGATCATGTTGAGGAAATACCAAGCACCGCCCACTAGCCGCAGCGCAGCCAATAGGAACAATCTCTCTCTGAAATGTCCTGTGATTGGTCAAAGTCTCCCGTCACGGGCTAGATTTTCTAAAGTCTGAAAACAGAGCCATGAGGAGGAGCAGAAGTCTAGTTTTCTCTCAGAACACTTGAATTACAATATGCTGAAAGGTTATTGTGTGATTTTAAGCCCATGATGCCAAAAATATACTGCCTACTGCCGCTTTAAAATTAATCTTTTCTGGGGTTTATTTGGGCCCGCCACCGTCCCCCCCATCTTTGGAGGTCTAAATTCACTTTTTCATTTTTTTTTTTTAATTAATAGCCAATGAAGGAAAAGAAAAGTGATAATGCTAATAACAATCATAATCTTAGTCAAACCATATTACTTAAAAAAATTAAAATAATAAGCATATAGGGTATAAGTAGACAACAACAAAAAACGTTCAAGAGTGGACATGGACACATGTAAACGGACAGATATCAATAATGACAGAAAACAACGAGCTGACAACATAAAACTGACATAGTAAATAATAACCCCTTTTTTGTTAAACTGTGTAAGATGGGGTATATAGGGAAGGGGTAGGTTTGTAATATGAAGATGACAGTAGTGACGGGGCGGCATTTAGCTCACCGGCAGATTAAGAGGATCAGATATGAGACATTTCTATTGAATTCTGTGATTTGGTTTAATAAATCAAGATGAATTAAAATCCAAAGATCACTCCAACAAGAATTCTCATTTTATTGACTAAATCTCAGTTTACAGGAAGACAGTTGTATTGCAAAGACAGAACCGGATACGAGTTCTAGTGCTGTGTGTCTACTCACTAAAACTCCACCAAAATCATGATGCTTTTGAAATAAGTCACTGTACAGAAAGACACTGGAACTCCGTCACAACAACACATTATTACGTTATGGATGAGCCGAGGAGGCAGCAGCGACCCATTCAGCCGTCGCAGAGAAGAAAAGGGAAAGTGACTCGTGGTTCCCTTTAATGTCTAGTTTGGTTTGACTCATCCTTCCTCCCGGGTCAGGTGTCCTCAGCTGCAGCGGATACTGGACCTGATCCTAACACACCACTAAATATCCACTCTAACATGCTGTTGTCTTATTGTTATTTCAGTGGTGGAGCCGAACAGATGAAATCACTGTTACACACAAATCTGTGCCTTTATCTTCTGTTTTAACGGGCTGCTCTAAACCGTTTAGCTGACGGTAGAAGATGTTTGCTCGTGACCAAAATTGGACTAAAATGAGCCCCCTACTCTAGTGGGCCGAAATAATGATGAAACCAGCCAAAAGCTTGAAGTATAAAAGTATTGAAGAATTGAAGTAAGGATTTCAGAACACACTGAAATACAGAGCATACGCAACTCTGTCAAGTTAAAGGTACCTGTGGAGTTTTTGGACTACCCTTACCAAAAAGCAGTACACTTCAAGTTTATTTATGAAGTATACTTAAATAAAGTTCAAGTATATATTTCCCAAGTATACTTTATGTAGTAAGTATACTAATATCAATGTACTAGTAGTATACTTGTAAGTGTACTGCTTTAATATGGGACTAAATTGGCCCACTTTTTAGTTTATAAAAGTATACTTTAAGTGTAAGTATTGTACCGATAGTTTACTAGTTTTATACTTGTGGCCCACTTTTTACTTCATGAAGGTGCACTTTAAAGTATACTCTCTTCTAGACTACTAGTTTAATACTTTTTATACTGCAAGTATACTTGTATTATATTTTATGAAAGTACACTTTAAAGTATACTCAGCAAACTACGGGTTAAGTAACTTACTTACTAACTAACTTGATGAAAAGATTAAGTACAAGTATAAGCCAAGTATACTTAGACTTTTCTGTATACTTGTCAGTTTGATACTTAAGTATACTTTTGTTAAGTATATCTCTGATAAGTACATAAAAAGTAAAAGTATACTGTCTTATTTTAAGTTTTAAAGAAGTACACTAATAGCGCACTTGAATAAACTTCTTTTTGGTGAGGGTAGTAGCCTATGAGCAAAGTGTGTAAAGGACGCACAATTGGTGCACAAACGCGAGTAGCACAACACACTTCCTGTCATCGTTTTTTAAGCTGACAATTAGTGGCACTAACACAACAAGAAAAGTAGCACTGTACCACGTCATGTTTGTTTTCATGAAAACTCCACAGGGCACCTTTAATATATAGTAACTCCTGTTCAACATGTGAAACAGTTGGTTAGCTATCTGCAGGAAAGGTGATATCCAATGGGGTGACCAGGTTTTAATCTCTATTCTGGCCACTAGGGTCATTTGTTATCCGAAATTTGAATTACCTTTTGAACACGATAAAGAAAATTAATATTCAATCTTTGATGATTTGACTGAATTCAAAATTCTCTGTGTATGAACACGAATGTCAAAATACACTGTGACTCTGATCTACTCTGTATCAGTAAACTACACAGTCGTTGTTGTCTTTGCTAACACAACATGGAGGGAAACGAGAAGCTGTGCTGAACAGATAACCACGAGAAGTAATGTGTGGCAGCATTTTGGAAATGACACCACAGATGGAAAACCTGGTAGATAAAGGTGAAGCCGTTTACTGCCGAGAACACAAATGCTCGTGTTAGCATTATTACCATGACAACTAATCTGAAGTCAAATGTTGTTGTTGTTGTTGACGCTCACTAAAGTAGTGGAGGCACAGAATATGAACACAATGTCAGTGTATTTTTGTGATTAAACTATCAAACTATGTTCCATATAATCTGAACAAATTCCATGTTAATTCTCGTTTATTTTTTTCAAAAAGTGTCAGCCCTAGAGGCCTTCACCAGCCCTAGAGGCCTTCACCAGCCACCCCTTGGCCCAGCCACCGGCACATTTTCACTGACTTATAGAGAAGCTAAGTCCCGCCCCTTCCGGTGGACCACCATGGGACCTTATTTCAGAAGAAACATGAATGGTAGTCTAAGGAGAGAGATGAATATTATTTTGATCCCGTTTCAATTACACCATGAATCACACATAGGGCCTATGTCGTTGTCAATTCAAAACATCATTTTGTAAGTCAAGAAAGTCTCAGTTTGTCGTTATCAGACTGTGAAAATACGTCATTAGAAAGACGACACACCCTAAAGTGTGGTAGTGACGTCTCTCTCTCTGAAGCTACCATGTCATCCAAACATCATCTGTGTGATTCATGGAGTAGATCAAAAAAATATTTATCTCTCTCCGTTGACTGCTGTACATATTTTTTATGAAATAAGGTCTCATGGTGGTCTACAGGAAGGGGCGGGACTTCCCCGCTCTATAATGAGACTAAATCATTTATTAGGGTGGACGTTTGACACACTGTAGGTCCACTGTAGATTCTGTGAGAGAAAGAATGACATGATGAGGTAATGTACAGGCTTGTGTAATCTCGTCTTCATATAGTCATGTGAGACACCCCCCCCCCAGTGAATGTGCTGTGCTGGGGCTCACACAGTAAACACTGCAGAGGCGGCGCAGCTCGCAGCTCGCCGATGGAGAGAAGCCCGCTATAGGAAACAGCACGGCTACAGTGTCCGTATCAGGACTGTCCTTTGTTCTGAGTCAGAAGGCTGCCAATGAGGTCAGAGATTGTCACAAGATGTAGTAATTTGCATACTCGCTCGCTGATCCGGGAGCAGCTTCGATGAACACGATCCAAACGGCTCGAACCGAGTTCAGCTGATCCTCGGTCAGGCGGATCCGAGCCGAGGCTACTGACTCTCACCACCAGATAAAGAAACATGTTGTTCGCAGCCATCCTACATCTACGGAGTACTACAGCTTGTGACAGGAGAAACACTGAGCAGGTTTTCACAACAGAGCTTTAGCACATACAAGTTCATGCAGATTTATGTCTGGAAAGCAACACACAAAACATCCAATCCTATGCATGATCCATTTTTTTTTTCTTCAAATTATTTATATTGAGTCAAAGAAAGGAATGGATTTTTCTCTGTTCATTTTAATTTGGTAGAAAAAAACCCCATCTACGCCACTAAAGGTGGCAATTTAGACGCACAAATGACATTATTGAATTCCCTACCGGTGGTTTAAATTCAAGCCTCTCGCTCTATGTCGTCATGCTTTGCTTTTTTTTCTGTTCCGATGGTGGTGAGATGAGTACACGGCATTAATAGCAATACAAATACAACACACTGAATAGAAACTAATTCAACAGATTTTTTAGCCCTAGGATGTCTCAGGAGATCATGACGGCAATATTCACTCAGGGACATAATGCAAGAAATTGTGCTACGGCGAAAAATTCCACATCACAACATTTTACATTTCTTTTTATCCTTTTTTTCCCGTATTTTTTTTTTGTTGTAAAGCCGGTTCAAATTCTTTGTAAAGGTAAGTTTGAGCTACTCCTCATGCAATTTATAAAAGGTGACTCTTTAACATCTTTTTTTTTTTTCCCATCATCAGATTGAATTGAAAATGCTAAAGTGAACATTTCTCTTTTCTTTTCAGACAATAACATTTTTGCTAAAAGTTTCGGAGAAAACGTGAGCAATACAAACTGAACTTTTTTTTGCGAAACGTTTCAAAAGAAAAGAGAAGCTATACAAACAGAACTTGGAGAGTGAGTAGAAAATCGTCTTCCAACAGTGAAGTAGATATGTTTGACATGAAGAACAGAGACATCATAACCCTTCTCTCAGTCGAGTCTGTCACTCATGAACATGGTTTTATATTCTGTCTGAGAACCTTTGGCCAAACCTCATACATGATTCATACCGATATGTACAGCAGCCAACCGAACGGAACACCGAAACACAACAAACGGAAAACAAAGAAAGCTGCTTTACAAAAAAAAACAATAGAAAAAATAGTTTTTAGATTCAAATAAATAATAAAATTCTCCAACAAAATCAATCCACCTCTTTTGGATTCAAACACACAGTAATACACACAACAACACACACTCACACTTTCACATTTTTGTTACACGTGAAACATTTAAAACCACCGCGCGCTCGTTTTTAGCTTACAAGGTATTTCATGAACTGTTTTAGTCTTCTTCAAAAATACAAATCCTCTGTCCCGTGGCGTCCCGCGGTCCCGTCCTGAAGAGATCACACAGCACTCCGACACTTCTGTGTCTCCATTTGCTTTTTTTTTGCTGGAAGTATTGCTTTAAGAAATACATTTTGGTCTTTCGGATGGTTTTTAGTGACAGAATCTCTAATGGAAGCAATTTTTCACTTTTCCTCTGGGTTTCATGAAATTTGCACGTCATTGAACTCAAAGTGTAAATGGGGGCTTCTCACGGAGTCTTTGAACTCCAGACCGTACGAGGAATGTATTCATTCTACGAATACTCTCTGTTAAGACTTCTGTGTGCTCTTCCTCTCCAAAGATGTTTAGAACAGGATACGTGTTAGTACTCATTGTCTTCTTTTTCCATGCATGCACATCTACGTGGTTTGATGAGAGGTATAAAAGTGTGTACCAGCGAGTCCGTGACAACGTTCTGACGCTCTCAGACGCAGATTTCGATCGGCGTGGCCACCAGCATGCGGCCGCCCGGTGAACTGTTCTCTCGCGGCATTCGATCATAACTGTTGGTGGACGACACGGAGCTGTTGGTGGAGACGGACACGAAATGGTGTCCGCCGTTCGGCTCCATCATCCCGCCCTTTGCCCCGCCGCCGCCGCTCCCCCTCTCCACCGCCACCGGAGACATGGGAGAGAGAGGGGACAGCGGGGAGAGAGGAGATAAAGTCTGCTGCTTCATCCTCTCCACAAGGAGCTCCTCGTCTTCCTCCCCGGATGAAGATGACGAGATAGTGCCGTCCACCTCTCCCCGCACCCCTCCTCCTCCTCCACCTCCTCCCCCACCTCCTCCTCCTCCGCCACCAACCCTCTCTCCACCGCCTCCGCCGTTAACGTTACCGTTGCCGTTGTTGTTGTTGTTCTCTGCGTCCAGCATCCAGGAGTGGCTGAAGTAACCGAAGACCTCTTTAACGGAGCAGCGGCGGTCCTGCTCCACGGAGAGCAGCCGGCGGAACATGCGGAGGGCCTGCTCGGTGAAGCGCCTCCACTGGGACGGCACCGTGTTCGTCCTCCTCCTCTGCCAGCGGATGAACTCCTGGTAGAAGGAGTCGGAGGGCAGCGCCTTCTCCCAGGGGAAGTTGCCGGTCAGCATGCAGAAGAGCAGCACGCCGAAGGCCCAGACGTCAGTGCTGTAGTCCACGCAGAAACCCTCGTGGCGGGACACGTCGCAGAGCTCCGGGGCCGTGTAGGGTATGGTGCCGCTCACCTGCGGAAGGGGAAACTCAACGGGTCAACGCCGTGGTCGACACGAGACAAGAACTTTAGAGGTCACAGACTGAAACGGTACTCACTCTTTTCACAGGCGAGCCAGCTCGGCGGGTCATGCCGAAATCTGACAGCTTGACCTTGCGGCACTCTCGGTCAAAAATGAGGATGTTTTCAGGCTTGATGTCCCGGTGGACCAGCTTCTTACAGTGCAGGTAGTCCAGAGCGATGGCTACTTGGTGCACACAGCGCTTTGCCACCGCCTCAGGAAGACCAACCTGGAAGAACGGACGATCAGAATGTAACACACAATACATACTAGAGCTGGGATGATTCACCTATCTTCTTATTCCATACTATCACAATACTTGGGTGCCGATTCAATATGTATTGCGATTTTTAAGTATTACGATTCTACAAATATTGTGATTTGATATTACGATTTATTGCGATTTTTGTTAACTTTTTTAACACTAGACCAGGGGTCAGCAACCGTTACTATCAAAAGAGCCATTTTAGGCAAAAAAACAAAAAACAAAATCTGTCTGGAGCCGCAAAACATTTGATCATTGTGATGAAGGTAACACAGTTTATTGTCTAAGTAAAGTATATAGTATATAAGTCTAATGCAGTGAGGGCCAAAGAGCAAATGTACTACGGAGTATTAGGGCCACATTGAGGGGAATAAAATCTGAGATTTACAGAATAAAGACATAATATTACGAGAATAAAGTCATAACTTTACGAGAAAAAAAGAAAATAACACGTAAAATGACTACTTTATAATGTATGTTTCCATCCTTTACTGGATGTGTAGTGTTTACCACGCTGGATTTAACATGGGAGGGTGCAGGTCGTATCCACGCTGACCCTCCAACGTTTTATACTTTCTGAGGTTTGTTTCGGTTGACGGATACAGAACAGATATGACGTCACGTTACTCTGACCACAATAATAAAAGCAGTAACTTCCTTCTACCTTCACATAGACTCAAATGAAGCAAATATATCGATTCTGACATTAAAAAATAAATTTCAAAATCGTAAAAAAAAACAAATAGCGATACATATAGTAGGTGAATCGATTTTTTTCCCACCTCTAATACATACGGTATATACAACAATTAAATATGCATCACTGTACTGGCTGACTTCCTCACTGATCTGATGATCTAACACCCAGCTGTGTTTGAACTTCTGAAGAACTTGTCGAGGTGGATATTTTTGCTAAAAGAATGAAAATCAATGATGCAATGAGGCAATAACCAGAATAAATAAAAACTAAGATGGAGCACCTGTGGAGGAATGATATCGAAGAGGTCTCCTGCCAGAGCGTACTCCTGTGCAAACACGTAGTAGTCGTCCGTCTCGAAGGCGATGCCGAACATGTTGATAATGAAAGGACAGGGAGACAGGTAGAGGGAGATGCTGTACTCCCGCAGGAACGACTTCAGCTTGGTCGTCTTCTTCTTCAGGAACTTCAGTGCCATTTTTGTACCTTATGGGGCGAAATGGAAAAAAAATAACCAGTCTTTTGTGTTTTTTTTTTGTGTGCAGCAGGATATTGTTTGTGTGTACGTGTGTGTGTGTGTGTTCGTGTCCCCTCACCTCTGATCTTGTGGATGACCAGGTCCACCTTGCCGTAGGTGCCCTTGCCCAGCTCCCTGATCACCTCGTAGTACTTGTTGACCTCTAGCCTCTCCAGGTTCTGGGCTGCGATCAGCTGCAGCTCGTCCAGGATGTCCATGTTGGCTCGAGACACCAGCGGAGAGGAACTCATGCTAGGGTCTGCTTTAGGGGACGGACCGTGAGGAAACACTGGGGAACGGACGCTCAGGTGGGACCGTAGCAGCTAACAGCTGGTGTCACTGTACAGAAAAGAGAGAGGAGGACACACATTTTTAACTTGACGTATGAAGGTCATTTTTATTCTTATCCTTATATTTATCATTATTATTGTAAAATGTGTTTATTAATATTATTGTTGTTGTTTTATAATTGCAGTGAATTTGAATATTTTATAATAGATTAAAACATTTATATATATACCTTCATGTAATTAATATGCAATAAACCTACAACAATGCTGTAAAAACAATAAATATGCCTAATAAAAATCACATTATAATTACACATATAATTATAAATAATCATCATTATATTATTATTATATCACAAAGGTTGCAAAATGTAAAAGATAAATAAAATGCTACTAAATAAATGAACATAATTGAATGTATTGATGTGATGTAAATGTGTGAAATAGACTGGACATTTTACATGTGTGGTGGAAAACTGCTACAGGCCTATGTTAATCATTGTAAAGCTACACATATATAACTACAGTATAATATGTTGTCATAGAAGGGTTAATGTCGAATCATTCTGACAGTGATAGTGACCTGACCGCGGGAAAGTGCAGGAACAGTCAGCATGACATTAGACCTTGATACTCATGTATCTTGTTTCTATTTGTATTAGACCAGAACAGGCCAGATCGGGGAATTAAGGGAAAAAGCTGTCAGAAGGGGATTAATCATTACCTCAATCAAGGGTGTGTGTTATGTTTTGATATACTGATGTACTCGAAAATACAAATCAGTTCTTGTGTTGACAGCAGAGACGCAAGGCTCAGATCTTTTATGCAAATAAAGGGTATTTTGCATCTCCATCAACTTCTCTCTCCTGAGTCTGATTTTTCAGCTACATACAGTATTTGGCGTCACGAACAGGATCAAAATGTCTTTTCTTTAAAGAATTAAAATGATTTCTATGGTATTTTAATTACAAATTCTTATTTTCTATGTGCTGTTTTTTTTAATACATTTAATTAATTAATTTATTAATTCATTCATTTATTTAAGGTTTGTATTTTACTACCATGAATTATATTATTGTAGTATTTATTAGCTTTAATTTTAAATAATTAATTAAATAATTTTTTTTTTATTATTATTATTATTTTTTTTTCTCGGGGTGGGAGGAAGGCTGGACCTGTTTCTGTGTGGGAGTGAGAAGCGATGTGTATGTGTGTATATATGTATGTACATATTATTAGATGTTAAATGTAAGATATCATTTTTTGTATTATGGCACCGGTGTTATGTTCTGTTATGTTTGTTATGCTATGTTTGAAAAAAGAGGAATAAAAAGAATAAAAAAAAAAAAAAAAAAAAGAGATTACAGGTGTGTTTACACGATGCCATGTTTGGCCTTGTTAGTCCCATTCATTGTGTCCAGAGTGTGGAGGGCAGGCAGCTCCATCAGTAACTCCCTTGACTCCGTGAAGGGACGGACACATGGAAGAAACACACAACTTATAGGTGTGCTGTTCTGGGATGTAAATAGGAGTGTGTGTTTGTGAGATTTCTGCTGGTTTTGAAGGTCGGCGACGGACAACAAGCCTTCCATGATGCAACTCACAGATCTGCTGCTCTGATCTGCAGCGTGATCGTCACTGAAAATGCTAATTATCTGCAGTGAAGGCTTAAGTAATTCTAAATGCTACTCGCCAAGGGCAATGCTAGAGCTGAGCTGTGAGCTGAGTCACACACACGCACACACACAGAGCCAATACCAGTCCTTTCTAGCAGATCCATTCCTTGCTGCAGTGTGATTATTGTTAGTGATTGCTTTTCTGCGATACCTGGCAAGTCCTGACCCTCACTCTGTAGATCCAAGCACATGTGGATGAAATATAGGAGTTTGCACACACACGCACACACATTACATAACCTGAAGTTCTGGAAAGCAGCCTCTCTCCATCCCTGAGCAGACACTATTGAATCTGCCTTCCCATCACTCACAGGAGAACCAGCAACACTCGGACTGCTGTCCACGCTGTATTTATTTACAGCACTTTCTTTATCATCGACACATATCCATGTCAATCTAAGCACAAATTACATTTATCAGATATTCTTCAAAGAGTTAAATGTCTTTCCACCATCTAGGATGCAGAAAATAACATTCTTATATGGGCTGAGCGGCTGTCATAACCTGCTTCATCACGTTAAGTCACCAACATGCTAATGCAAGTACCTTGTCCTCCCCTCCACAGGCCTCTGTGTTCCTCTGTGGGAGTGTAATATTTTTTGTGTGAAGCGGACTGGAAGAGCAGTTGACACCAGCAGGCGAGGAGGGATGAGTCAGTTTGGGTGATAGATGGCAGCGCAGAGAGGATGTACTGTACCTCTCTCCCTCTAGGACACATGCGATAAACACACACACACTTACGTGCACGCACACATGCGCAGGAGGGAGGGCGGGGAGTTGTAAACAGAGAAGGCCATTTGTTTCTGTCCAGGATCAGAAGTGCTTACTGTGGCACTGCAGGATATACATGTGTGACACTGTGTGTGTGTATGTGTGTCTGTGTGTCTGTGTGTGTGTGTGTGTGTGCGTTGGTTCTGCAGAGGAATCCTGGATATCTTGTTGGACATCATGATCATGGTTGTTGTCTTAGCTTCCAGGGTAGTCGTGTCACAAGAATTTAAATTTTTATGTTACTCCGCGCAGATGACAAATATCCCGCGACCACGTCTTCAGTCAGCATGTTTAGGTCCACACTAGGGCTGCACAAGTAATCCAATATTAATCACGATCACGATTTTGGCATCCCATAATTAAATAAACATGATTGACTGCGATATTGATGTTTATTACACGGCTGTGTTGAATACTCGATTCTGATTGGTCAATCAAGGCGTTCTGCGGTCTGTATTTCTCTATAACAGACCGTTGCTATGTATAACAGACTGAAAAACGAAAACGGTCCGCCAGAGTCCTGGCGGACCGTTTTTGTGTCAAAATATTGATTTCTTCAGTAAGTAGTCTTGTAATAAGCGGGGTAATGTACAGCTAGTGGGTCATTGTTGTGAAAGAATCCCCTTCAGGGCGATGAGAGACCACTCTGCGAAGTGCAGCATCAGTCAGTTACTTAGTAAGGGATAATGTACAGCGAGCCGGTCATTATTGTGAAATAAACCCAGATAGAAGGGGATTCTTTCACAACAATGACCCGCTAGCTGTACATTATCCCGCTTATTACACGGCTACTTACTGAAGAAATCAATATTCTGACACAAAAAGGGTCCGCCAGATTTCTGTACATTTGTGATGTCACAAATCTACAATATTTCATAAAAATAGTCCTCGAAAGTCCGACATCAGAGCTGCGCCCATAGAAACGGTCTGTTATACATAGAAACGGTCTGTTATACATAGCAACGGTCTGTTATACATAGAAACGGTCTGTTATACATAGAAACGGTCTATTATACATAGCAACGGTCTGTTATACAGAAATTACAGACCGCAGAACGCCGTGATTGACCAATCAGAATCGAGTATTCAACACAGCCGTGTGATAATGTATATCTATAAGCTAATATTTAAGAGATGCTACATTATTAACTGTTGAGCATTCAGACCAGATGCTTGACCTGATGACTAGAACAGACGCTCCCAGCAGACATCACACACACTCTCTCCTACCTGTCTTTATGCTCTCAGCTCTGTGTTAGCCGGTCAGATGAACATCCACGTGTGTCTCAGCCTGTGTGAGTGTGTGTGTGTGTTTACCACAAAGAGATCTGCATCTGTATTTATATAGAAGCAGGATTAGACTCGTAGCTGAATGAGTCATCAGGTCAGGACAAATGTCGGCTCTCCATGTGGAGAGGAAGTCTGCCATCCCACTCTCTCTCTCTGCGTGTGTGTGTGTGTGTGTGCTGCGTCACATAGGCTCAGTGTCAACAATAGAAGTAGCTCAATGCACAACCAGCTGTATTTCACAAGCATTTCACATCCTTGGTAGAAACAACTGCAGAGCCAATGATTGGACCTTTGCAGGGTGTAAAATTTGACAGATAGAATAATTGGGATGTACTCATTGTAAACAATCCATTTACCCTGCAGCTTATCTTTATATCACATTTTTATTTATATTGCACCTTTCACACGAATACATGCAAAACAGTATTCTTCTAAATGAAAACTCGCTTACAGGTCCAGGTGGAAAAAAAATAAATCATTCTTTTGGTATTTCTCCAAAAGAGAAGGAAGGGTAAGAAGTTAATCTATGTAGCATCATTTATAATATGAAATACATTTACATCAAAGAAAACCCTTTTAATATTTCAATAAACTAATGGTAGCATACAGTGGAGGATGAAGAACTCAGATTAGGGGTGTCAATAATTAACCGTTAACCGACATTAAGCATTTTAACCGATTAACACTATCGGTTAAAACGGTTAAAAGAAATGTTAATAATGAACTCAAAAGCTGAGCGGCTCAGAGGAGCGGCTCGTCTCTTTAAGGAGAAAAGCTGGTCCACCTTAACAGCCCACCTTAAGAGGCGGAGCCAGAGTTGCAGGATACAAGAAGTTGGCTCCGGTCTCTCCATGGATGTATTAAAAGAACAGCTCCAGTTCTCTTGAGCGGAGCGGAGGAGTTGTAGTTTCGTAGCATTTATTCACCGACAAATAAACTGTACACACACTGCTACACCTACGTTCACAGCTAGAACGCCACCAACAACCTCACACTCACCACCAACACACACACGGACACTCGGTAAAGTTACGTCGCGCTGACAGAGCGTATGTGTGCAGCAGCGGCGGCGAGCACGAAGCCTCCGGCAATGCTAGAGCTGCTAACGTAGCACAAACACACACACTGTTTGTTGGCCACTCGCTAAAGTTCCGCCGGGCAGACAGACAGCTGACAACCTGCTAAACTAAACTAAATGTGCGGTGGAGACTTTTACTGGGAAAGTGGCTGCATGTCCGCGACACTACA
The DNA here is from genome assembly GCA_916700685.1 of Adelosebastes latens. Classification (NCBI taxonomy): domain Eukaryota; kingdom Metazoa; phylum Chordata; class Actinopteri; order Perciformes; family Sebastidae; genus Adelosebastes; species Adelosebastes latens. The sequence continues at coordinate 1,070 of CAKAKR010056084.1, read as the reverse complement.
CGCAGCATCGTAGCTGCTAAGTTAACGCTCCCGGAAGGTGAACTGGGGACTCCTGTCAACAAATATCTGTTGTGCTCCTGCAGCTGGCGCGAGGCACAAATCTTGTCGGTTAACGGTTAATAATCGGTTAACGAGGGTCGGTTATCGGTTAAGAAAATTTTTCAAAATTAGCATCCCTAACTCAGACTCCTAAAAAGTTTAACCCCTGTGCATTACAAAACATTTATACAAATAAGCAGAGTCATCACAATTTGTATTAACACAATGTGAACCATTGGCTCCAATATATACAACCTCTTCCTGTTTGGTGCCTAAAAGCTGCACTCATCAATATTTTCTTTTAGCAAATGGTTGTGTAATATGAGAGGTGCCACTGGTAGAAACAAACCCATAGAGAATTATCACTCGATAGCTCTACGGAGCTTTTTAGTGTCTTTAAGCTCACCGCTTTCTGGCCCACAAATTCCTCTCTCACCAACCACATGTCAACGTGCAGCCGGCAGCTGTAGAAAGCTCCTGATAAACCCACTGTAGTCTAGACACTACATGACCAGCACCAAACAGCACACAGACAAAGTTAGCAACTACCTTGAGTTGAACAGCTAGCAGCTAAAGAGCCAGATATTCCCCTCAACAGTTGGTGGAGACCAAAACAGAGCTAAAAGGAGAGTGACTATTGGACTACTTGACTATCAGGTGGCCAATAACATGACTTCAAATGACTGTTACTATTGCTCCATTGTGTAATAGACAGGGATGTCAATAATTAACCGTTTAACCGTTAACCGACATTAAACATTTTAACCGATTAACGCAATCGGTTAAATAGCGTTAACAGTCCACCTTAAGAGGCAGAGCCGGAGTTGCAGGATACAGGAAGTCGGCTCCGGTCTCTGGCTCGCTTGAGCGGAGCGGAGGAGTTGTAGTTTCGTAGCATTTATTCACCGACAAATAAACTGTACACACACTACTACACCTACGTTCACAGCTAGAACACCACCAACAACCTCACACTCACCACCAACACACACACACGGTCTGTTGGAAACTCACTAAAGTTACGCAGACTA
>CAKAKR010056079.1:0-57401 GCA_916700685.1 Adelosebastes latens | reverse complement strand
CAAGGCTCACCTAAGAAAATCAATATCTTTTTAAGTGTACGCTATATTTAGAATAACTTATCTATGCTCTCTTCAAAGCCAGCAGACTCCACGTACACTTAAACATGCAACAAACAACACTATATTAAAATAATTAAATAGGCAATAAAATACACAAATGTGTTTCCTTCACTTTAAAGCAATAGGCCGGCTCTACACAAGTTGAATAAGGTATTGGGGAAAAAAAATATAATTTGTGAAAAAGTATCCTAGCTTAAACATTCCTGTGTATTAGATAATAGTTACTTCAAACACTACTTGGGAGCTTATCACGTGTATCTATGGATGGCCAGTAGTCCAGACACACCCCAGGGAGAGATTATAATAAAAGAATGATGATTGGGGGGAGGCACTTTCCCGGTATTGAACGACAGCAGTCCATTACTTTAAGAGGTGATAACCACTAATAAGCTGCCAGTCAGCAAGGTCTATCATATCAAAACATAATCTAGGTATGTACTGTATAGGAATTTAAAAATCACAACTAGAATTTGCCCACCCAGGTGATACCAGTACGTTAATATTGGGTCTGTACCCATGAACTAACAATTGAAACTACCAATGAAATACAATCATTTATTTCCTTAATCATTTGAATTGTGTGATTTTATGCAAATAACCACAATAGGTGACAATAACAAGGTAAAAGGATGTCATTTTTGACAGTTTACACTGTCTTCGGGACGGTTGAAATTATTTTTCGGGACAGTTCATGGACCCTAGATGATGATTGGTGATCCCCTGGTTTGTCATCAACCACTTGGTTTAGAGTGAAATATTTCATTGGATAAGTGAAAACACAGTGACCTGCTAATGGCACTACTAGATTCGACTATGTGTCGAACATCTCAGTTACAGTTTGGTTAAATTTACCGAGGTTCAGTGATATGGAACGCTCTACCATCTCATATTCTAAAGTAGGCACCAGAACAATTTAAGAAAGCTGTTAAATGTTGTTTTTTATCTCACCGATGTTTTCTTTAAGGATTATGTAAATTGTTTACTAATAATGAGTTTTTATTGATGATATAATAATGTGAATCTAAATTATTTCATCACTTTGTCTACTTACATATATGGATGATAGTGTGTGTAATCTCATCTTTTCCTTTTTTCTTCTACTCTCTCTCTCTCTCTCTCTCTCTTTACCATCCTTTTGAATATTTTATTCTCATTTTATAATTGATGCACTGGAGAGTGCCCTGATCAGAGGGTTTTCTGCACCTCTTCATCACATTTGTTGTTTATGTAATATCAACTTGTACCTTTTTTATATGTGTAAACAAATATATATAAATATAAAAATATAAAAGTGAGATAAAATCCTTTGGAATCATGTGGTGGGGACTACTAATGTCTGTACATAATTGTACTTCGTCCAATATTTGCTGAGATGCGTTTTAGTCTGGACCACGGTGGTGGACCGACTGACCTGCCTATATTTTTTCAGTCCTGGAACCTGGCTGCTAGTGTGGCTAAAATAGCTCAACTGTGTTTATTGCTACATTTTCAACTGACTGAATGAAACGTTCTGCTTCTGACTCTGACAATGTAAGCAACATACCCAAGAAGGCACAAATCTGCTATAGCAAGAAATTAAGAATACAAAAAAGAGGTGCCATATAGTAGAGCAGCAATGTAGAGCAATGCTGGCGAGCTCCTTACCTCTGCAGACTGTACCATTCTCTACCGCCTCGTACCCGGCTTTGCACATGCAGCGCCCGATGGGTACCATCCACTCCCCGTCCCCGTTACAGTACAGCTTGATGGGTACATCCACTTCCTCCCCGTTGGGAACACACACCCCTCTGGCTGCCACCAGTGAGGTGCTCTCTGCTCCGGACAGAGTCTCGGGGAAGATGGCGCCATTCTGGATCACACTGGGACATTTCCTGTAGAAGACTCGAACGGCGATGAGCGACATGCAGGCGCCATAGTCCTGGAAAGCGAGGTAGAAGCCGTTGCGCGAAACAGGTCCAAAACTCCGGACTTCACTGTTGATCTTCATGATGCGGCCGCCGAGATCAACCTGAGAGAAGCTCTCGTCGGCCGCGATCGTGTCCACTTTCACCCACGGGTTCTCCATCCAGGGTGGGGACGATTTAGTGGCTGTGTCCGAGTCAGACTCGTAGTAAAACAGGTTGAAGGTCTCCTTGCAGGAGCCGGGGACATTGGGTATGGAACTGCAGTCGCGCACTGAGAACTTCATCTGGACATGGATGCGTTGAGCACCCCGGCGGCGGATGTATTTGGTGCGTACCCAGTTGTTCTGGCTGCTATCAAAGACATTGCACACCTGGTATGTTCGGATGGTGTTCATGTTTTCATCATACCCGCTAACTTCTTCCCACTAGAAGACAGACAAGAAACAAAGCTATTTATTCAGTGACACACACAAGATGTAGAAAAACTACAAATACTTTGACAATAACAATTATTCCTTAAAGCTGCAGTGGGTAGAAATTGAGCAAATGTGATTACAAAAAGAAGAGAAAGAATAGACATTTATTTAACAGATGGAATTACTGGTTACTTTTCAGATTACTTTTTCGGATTTTATAATTTTATAAAATATAACATATTGTTAAAGATTAAGTCTTTGGTTTCCAACCTTTTTGGCATGTGACCTCTTACAAAAAGTCAACAGTCTGTCTGTTTCTCCTTGTCATGTTTTTAGATGTCCTTGAATTGTTAGCAGATCCCCCAAAGAGACATTTCTCCTCTAAACTTTTCACACGGTTTCATTTAAATATCTCTTTGAGGCCCAAAGAGGTCAAATGATTCAATATTTCTAATAAATTATAATAAAAGTACCAAAACAATGTTGTGGAACCCTTTTTTTCCTTCTTTCCTCTCCATTGATCGTCTCATGACCCCTCATATTTATCTTGTGTCCCTTTGGAGGGGCCCAACCCCTAGGTTGGGGACCACTAGACTAAACTAACTAACTGTATATGAAGTAGTTAGAACTAGCTCCACCTCAAGCAGCTACAACAGTAAAGCCTCGTTTATGCTCAGCGCAGTGAGCCGGCGAGAAAATTACATCATCGCGGCTTCCGCGTGGTGCGCGAAGGCTCCGCAAGTTGTCGTGGTGGTTTGTCGTGCACCTCTAAGTAATTTAGACTTGGAGGTTAGCGACAGTAATAATTGCAGTTCACAAATGCAGTGTTTGGCGGTATAGGTACGTCAGAGTTTAGTGTTTACTGCTGTTGCCAGGCAACCTACTCTCCTTTCCGGTACCACTCGTTGACTTCTTGCTTATGCACAGAATATTTTGTTTCTACGCCTCCTGGCGTTTTCAGATCATATTGCAACAAACAACACGCTGAGCATAAACGCCTCTGTGCATGCTCGTAGTGCGCACGTCATCAACGGAGGCCCGCGCCACGCTGTCTAGCGCGAGTATAAACAAAGCTTAAAATGCTGTGTACACATCAAGGCATCAGTATCACTAACCTTGTAATGTCTTTTATAATAATATATCCATCACAAGGGACATTTTACTGCAGAATCACTACTTCTTCTGCTAATACTTTAACTACATGAAGCTGAAAACACTCTGCTTTATCTTGCCATCAGACAGCCCTTTCCAATGGGGAACTGAACTGAAAGTGAAAGTTATTTATGATCTCTTCAAAGCCACCAGACTCCATTAAGGAAAACAGTGTAGATTAGTTTCACTTTCTGTCCAGTTCCCCGTTGGAAAATATTCAAAATATAGCGTACACTTAAACTGATATTGATTTTTTTTTAGGTGGCTAAAATATGTTTTGCTGCTGCCCTATCCACAGCAGTACAGTACATTGCCTTGCTCTTGTGTCGGTACTCCTGTCTACTGTAGGTAAAACACTGACTGTGGATAAGAACCTCATACAACCCCACTTAAAATAATCATAGTAAGTCATTGTCCTTTCATTTGAGGTATTTCAACCAAACAGCTGGATATGTATGGGCTTCCAGCTGTCAATCAAAAGATGTTCATAATGTCTAGTTAAGTCACCACAGCTCCTGTCACATTGTAACACAACAATTTGGAAATTAGCTGCATGTTTTACACACTGTTCCTTGTGTCTTGGTTTGTTCCACTCACCCCCTGTGATGGGTTGATGGTCCAGCCCAGTTCTGCTGTTGCTGTCGTTGAATCCATTAGTATCTCTGCAGGGGACAAAAACAAAAAGGTCAGAGTTATATTGTCACGGTGTGGCGCTGTGCCCAGAGGCCGTTAGACTTTTCCTTTTTGTTTGGAGTTAAGACTATATTGTGTTTATACCCTTAGTTCTGATTTGGGGTTTTCTGTTAGATTCCTGGTCTCATTATTTCTAGTGTTTCCTGTTGTATTTTAATAAGTTCACTCCTCTTGTGTCTTGTTTGTGTTTTACTTCTTCCACCTGTGTTTAATCATCCTTGTGTATTTAGTCTGTGTGCTTCCCGTTTCTTTGTCAGTTCGTCGTCGCTCCTTGTGTGTGGTGTTTCACCCTCGAGAGTCTGTTTTCCAGTGTTGCAAGATTGCTTTTGTACCATACCTTGAGGATTGTATTTTTGGACCTGCCTGAATCAGCCACATTTTTGTTTTCCGTAAGTTCTTCATTATTAAAATCATTGCACTCTACCTGCTGCCTCCGCATTCTTATCTGCATTTGGGTCCAACCTTTTATTCCCGAAAAAACCCAGACAGATATATTTAATCTTATATCCAGAGTAATTAAGTGTATTACCAAATATTAAATTCAATCATTTTACCCACCACACTGGCATCATTTTTTTTATCATTTCAGTAATTGTAATTATTCTGGGATACAGTATATAATTTGTTTTATTATAAGAAAGGTTTACTTTCTTAATAAATAAATCATGCAAATACATTTATAGAAATTAGCCAAATAATTTCACAGCACAGTTTTGTACAGTTGTGTGGTAATCGTAATGGGAAATTAAGACCATGTTTTCCACAAACCCTGTTGTTGGTTTCTGCTAGAAGAGAAAGCTGTCATTCTGGTATTCTCCAAGAACAACATAACAGCACTAAAAGGAGTTCATATGAAACCTGTTAACTTGCTTTTAAGATAAATATATACAATAAAATCACATTTTGCATTTACTTACTAGTTAACACTTTCCACTCCTTGAGGGGGCCGGCGCCCTTGGCCGACTTTACTTTTTTCAAAGGTTCAGTTTTAGAGCTAGAGAGAAGATATTGGTTTCATATGAAACTAGAACTGCTGAAAATGTGTGGGAATGCTGACAGCTGAAATGAATTGCAAAGCATTGCTGAAAATACAGAACTGAATTGTAAAACTGGCAGAGTTGAAAGCTGAACTGCCTGACCCAAAAAAATTTAAGAGCTGAAATATATTGCTAGAAAAGCTTTCAAAGGTGGAAGTTTAAATTTATTAACTCTTTTGGGTGGAATGAACCTTTAAAACTGCAACTCTTTAAACAGATAATAGTATTTGGCTGGAATAAACTTTGGTAACCTAACCTGCATGTCTTTGGACTGTGGAAGGAAGCCGGAGAACCCAAAGTAAAAAAAAGATTGAGACTGTCTGCGGTCCATAGTGAGGTTAGAGGAAAGGGGGATGATAGAAAAAGGCCCTTTGGACTTATTTTTCCCTCTAGGGACAGACAGGAGCTTTGTATATGGCCACATATGGAGAGTAATTGTACAGTATTTATGGCAGTGGTACTCATATTTAAAGTGGCAGTAGGCATCATTGGGCAAAAATTCCATAATAACCTTTCAGCTTATTGATATTCTGAGAGAAAACTAGACTTCTGCACCTCCTCATGGCTCTGTTTGCAGGCTTTAAAAAATAGCCCGCCATAAGGAACACCGGAGGACACAGAGGCACAGGACTTTTTTCAGATTACCTTTCTAATGCACCACTGTCAGGATATAGTGAGCGTTTTATAAAAATAACTTTTTTTAATCATGTTTGCTCCAATTCTACCCGCTGCAGCTTTAATGACCTCACCTGTTCCTAAAACAACGCACCCACACTAAAAATATCCCTTGCAGTTTTTAAACACACTGCTAATTTTAACAAAATACCACAACATCCTGACAACCCAGACATCTGTTCTCTCTGTCACTACATCCATAAGCCTCTGAGTGAAGTCCATAATCTCCGTGCCATCCCCCCACCACAGAGTAGAAACTGTCAGGTGAAACCATGCTGCTAGGACTGTGTATCCAACACATCTTCAATTATTTACATCATCCTGAGAGTCTGCTGATGAGTAAAGCCTCTTCCTTCAGTGGCTTCGAAGGAGGTAAGAGATGATCACAGCTCACAGATCATCACTGCCTGCCTCCACGTTCCCAAATCGAATTATAAAAGACTTTTAAATGACAGTTGTTTTGTTTCGGTGCTTTTATTGTTTCCTATGATCTGCTCCTTATTAACACTACTGCACAAACTCACGCACACAATTTGCCCACTTCAATGAGTCTATGCATAAAAGTAGCTATTAGCCTACAAACAGAGCAGAAGGAATTCACTGAACGCCCTAAAACATGCTGCTTTCAGTTTCACATGTCGTTAGTTAGCAAAGGAGAGGAACCAGAACTGTAGCATTCACATTAAAGCAGCAGTGGGTAGAAATGGAGCAAATATGTTTAAAAAAAGTTATTTTTATAAAACGGTCACTATATCCTGACAGTAGCGCATGAGAAATTACATGTGATTGGCCAAAGTCTTCCGTCACAGGCTCGATTTTTTAAAGCCTGAAAACAGAGCCATGAGGAGGTGCAGAAGTCTAGTTTTCTCTCAGAACACTTGAATTACAATATGCTGAAAGGTTATTATGGGATTTTTGTCCAATGATGCCAAAAAATGTCTGCCTACTGAAGCTTTAACACAGTGGATTACTGGTGACACTAAAGGTGTATCGATAAAATGGCAACTACCATTATTCTAATGATTCAACACCAAGGTTAACCCAATAGAGATGAAACTATTAGTCGGTAAATCAATTAGTTGATCAACAGAAAATTAATTGGCATCTATTTTATAATGAATTAATCAGTTCAATCACCAACCATTCTCTGATTTCAGCTTCTGCAATTTGCAAGTTAATCAACAGAGAAAATAATTAGTTAGTTACAGCCCTATACACAAATGTAAACATTTGCATATTGTCATGACTGTCATACTGAACAAAACTTGGTCAAAGGGGTACTCCAGTGATTTAGTATTCTACTAAAGACTCAAAAGAGACATTAAAAATAGATTTAGAATCTATCAGTTTCTGAAACATCCTTTCTGATGGCAGGCTGCATCCAGAAGGTTTGTAACTTTCTGAAAACAACCACTTCATGCTGCCAGGTGTGCAGAGGTAGGCAGGGTTCCAACTTCTTTCTCAAGCGCTCTCTTCTCATTCTTCAACTACAACACAACTACTTCTGTTACTTATAGCGGTTATTATGGTGGTGTGTTCTTTATACTATGACAATTTTCCTAAAATGTGATAAAAAAACGCAATATATTGCCTTACTTACAGTATCGCAATTTATCGCAATATATTCAATTGTAGATTCTTGACAATACACACCCTTAATAACAAGTAAAACTGTTTTTAAAAAGAGTTTAAAGAAATATCTGATGGCACAGAACACCAGCCCCTCTCCAAATATGATACGTTTGGCTACACTATATCTGACTAATGATCATTAATAAGGATTATTTATACTTATACTATACATACAGTATTTATAGTTCGACGACTGTATACACAGTTTTTATCATGGTGCTGCTGTTGTTTTTAAGCTGTATCGAATGTTTTTAAGGTGTGGGTACTTGTTGTTTTGTTGTTAGTCAGTAGTACTTTAATTGTTGTTGATGTCAGTAGTTTGCTTGTTTTTGTAAAAATGTTGTCACTTGTTGTTATTGTCAGTAGCAGTTTTATTTTTATTTTTTGTTTTGTTTGGGTTGAAGTTTTTCTTTATGTTCCCCTTTTTTCAATTACCTATCTGTTTTTACATTAAGATGTAGTGTTTTTGTACGGACCCCAGGAAGAGACGTTTTTACCGTGGTAGTAACTAATGGGGATTCCGGGTAAATTAATAAAATAAATAAACATCATCACACAAGAATTGACAATTGGACTCATTGGATCCACAAGAGTCTCAGCCTTCCAGTCATACCCAATTTATACAAGACTGTTTATGGACCCCAGTATGCAGACATACTAACCCTTACACACCATTTTAGAATAGGTGAAAATGACACATTTATACTACATGCAAAACACTGCATGTTTTTTGCCCAAAACTGCATGGGATTACCATAAAGTGGTTATGTCTGTAAAGGGGGGAGGGGGAGGGGGAGGGGGGCTCATGGGTACCCATAGGACCCATTATCATTCACATATCTTGAGGTGAAAGGTCAAGGGACCCCTGTGAATATGGCCATTCCAGTTTTTCCCTCACCAAAATGTGTAGGCTATCCCGCGGGTCTCAGAGGGTTGGCAAACTTGACCACTTTTTGAACTACAGCCCGTTTTGAAGTTACACCGGACTATTGTCACACCTAACAATAACATACAACACAAAGCAACCAAAGGATTTGTGTCATAAATCCATGCCTCCACAAAGAGTATATCTTTATATTATTAATGTGAGTCATGTATTGGTTTTCAGAGTCAGGCTGAAATGCGAGCATCCACTGTTGCATCCAAATGGCCCATTTTTCCGGCTGCTCGCTTCCTGTTAGTATCAGCAGCGATTAATGAGGAGCTGGGAGGGAGCGGCGAGCCAGGTGTCAGCGCCGCCGCTAAACAGGAATAAAGAGGCCATGAGCACTGACCCGCAACCAATTCTCACAGACTCAACCAAGAAGGAAGCAGGAGACAGAGGAGACTGAAGATATGAATGTGTGTCTGTGCCACAGCCCTGATAGCTTATGGTCTTTTTTACACTGTCACCAGTCATTTACAAAGAACTAATTATATATTATATTAAAACATAATTTTATTAAAGACACAACATTATTTAATTGGGGTGTTTTGCTCTAACTTTTATTTTATTTTGTAAAAGTGTAGTCTGTTTCCAAGGCATTTTCAGTCAGTCAAATTAGAAAAATTACACATACTGGAATCTTCTTCTTTTCTTGACTCACAGCGACATCCTTTTTGAATGGGAGTAGTACTTGGTATTGATACCAAAACGCCACTTCTTTCAATAATTTATAGCCTAAACAAATAATCTACAAATGAACTAAAATACATGTACAAAAATATATGAATGCAATTTTGAAAAAAGGGAAAATTTCAGCCAACCTGAAAAAATAATAATTTCAGTATTTACATGGTGGCTAATTGTCTGCTTTGACAATATTGTACAAATAGTGTTTCAGAGGTACAATCTTTATATACTATATTTATATAATTACAGTGGATGTATGTATTATTGCAATATTTCAGGGTGTGGGTACACACGTTAGGCTTTATATGGGCACTTGATACATCAATACCTGCATCTTTATACAAACTATTCATTGACTTGATACTAACTGTAGACATTGCAGTTACATTTTCGCACAAAAATACATCCTGCACTTGCGGTAAATTGCTCCCATCCAACAGAGAGTTACATGAGATTAAATGAACCTGTGAATTTACCACCTCACTGCCTGTATGGAGATGAATTTTAACCAACCAGACAGCAGTTCAGAACAGCAAACATGCGATCTGTCATGATCAGACAGAGAGCTTAGAAGACGCGTGTTAATATTTGTGAATAATGAAGAGCAGTGCTGCAGTTGTGTATTTAAAATGCAGGCGGGCTGGCATTGGCTGGAGCTGCTGATGGGAGCTGGAGCAGAGAAATGGGGACAGCATGGGCTGGTGAGGGCGGGGGGTGCATTAGTATATGTTGCCCTCCTTTCGTGACTAGACATTCGTCATGGCATCTCCTGAGTCTCTGCAGTTTGATCACAACTGACTGGACACAATATGCTGCAGGAAATTAAAATGACATGAAGTCACGGCTAAATAACAACACAAATGACATCCTGTTCAAGGAACTGGGAGCACTAACACGTAATGATTCTCATTCATTTATATTTAAGTAAAATTTGGATGTGATGTTCTCGTCGTACACTGTAGCGCTAACTCCGTCTCTTTTTCTATCTAATAATGACTCCCTCCCCTTCCCACTGGCTCCATCTGTCCTTGCATTCCTGCAGTATATATATAGAGAGAGCTCTTGTTCTGCCTTTCTCTGCATGATTCAATGAAAAGTAGGGCAAAGAGGAGGAGAGAGTGGGCCAAGTCCAGCACACATAATCCTTGTAGGCTGCGCCACGCTCTGTACGCCACGCTGGATTAAACCCACAGGGATACATCAGCGAAATTCACTTTGTTTTATGTCACCGCGCTGCTCGCCATGCTGCTTTCAGCACCGGCTTTCATACTCAAACACAGTTTCCTGCATTATTCTGATGATTTTGTTCTTAATGAGCTATCAGACGTTGTCGAAGTTGATCCTAAACAATGTAATAAAATTATGTTATAGTGAATTTTAGATATGATTCATCATCCACAGTGTAGAGATCATATTTATATGTACAGTCTCACTGATTAGTGCGACATCATCTCTTACACAACACTGGATTACCATCCAGGTCAAAGTGTGCAACTACCCCGAGATCCCACAACCCCAGGAGATACTCCTGGTTTACTGCCAACTGGTTGTTAATTGAGGATTTGTTTAGGAATTTGTACCACTGATGTACAATATCAAATACCAGGTTCTGGTTATTAGCTATCTTGTGGCCAGTGTTGTAGAGGGACCCTTTGTTAAATTGAAATTTATAGACATTTAGTTTACATTATATTGTGATCATATGGTGCATATTCTTAAATGCGCCTCTGCGTGTATCATACAAGCTCTGTGATGACAATTTTAATTCTAGATTTATAGCCTGTTCGTTCCGTGGAGGGATTATTTGATTGTCTTCTCCACACTGTTTTATCCACCTCTACCGCTACATAACCGCAACTGTTTCGCGGTAACGACATGGTGTAACACGCAAAAAGCTGTTTCACAACGTTAACCCAGTGGCATGAAATGACACATGAAAAGCCTAAAGTGCGTTACCATGACACGTGGAATGTCCGGAAAAATAATCGATTCACGTATGTATCGCAAGATTTTTTTTTACGATTTTGAAATAGTTTTTTTTTTGCCAGAATTGATATATTTGCTTCATTTGAGTCTGTGCGGAGGTAAAAGGAAGTTCCGCTTTTATTGTTGTAGCCTGAGTCTGAGTATCCTTCAACCAAAACAAACAGCAGCCGCCAGCCGAAACGAAAAAGTAGTAAACGTTGGAGGGTCTGAGTGGATACGTCCTGCACCCTCACATTTTAAATCCAACTTGGTAAACACTACACATTCAGTAAAGTATGGAAACACTTTGGGTTTCACACATTGCCAGGAAAAGCAGAGCTTGACATCACGGCTAAAGCTGCATACTAACTCTGTCATGGACAGGAAACGTTATCGTATTGCGGTAACGTGCGGTCAAGCCGGCCGTCACTCTCATCTCCGTGGTCAAATCGGCCGACGCTACAACTGTAGAGCACCCATATACTGACATTTTTAAATGCATTCAAACAGCCCCATATTTTCTAAAGTAAAAGTCGTTAGAAGTGTATGATTCAACTTTTTCCCATGGTATAGGGTTGAAAAAGTTAACAAAAATATAGCTTAAGTTTGGAGCGTTATTTACCCTCCTTCGTGACAAGCCAGTATGGCATGGTTGGTACCAATGGATTCCTTAAGTTTTCTGGTTTCTTCACTCTAGCTTTAAAACTGAGCCTGTTACTGCCTAAAAATCGCAAGTTCCATTAATGTGTTAAATAAATTAGTGGCGTTAAAACGAATTTGCGTCAACAAGTAATTATCGTGTTAACTTTGACAGCCCTAGATTATGGGAAATAAAATGTGTTGTAATGGAGATACAAATCCTTGCCGTGCTGGGCTGACGCTCCGAGTTAAACCGAGTCGGGCCAAGCCAGCGCATGTGAATGGAAAAGGGGCTTAGGATGTCTGAGCTCCACTCTGTACCAGAGGGTGAGCCCGGAAACACTGCCAAGGGAAATCATTCTACCCACTTGAGTCAGTGTTCTTCACCTTTTGGTGAAAAGAATAGCTTATGGTTGGTATGTACTGTATACCAACTAGTATGTGAACAGCATGTTCACCTTCAGCGTTCAGTGTTTTGACCTGCTGCCAGTTTATGACCTGCCTGCCTTGCCCCTCTGGATTTGTTTGCTTGTTTTGACTGCCTTCTTGTCCGCATTTCAGTCTCCCATAGCCTTGTGTGAACATCCTTGAAAGCTCTGTGATGTGAATACAGAGAGAGAGAGAGAGAGAGAGAGAGAGAGAGAGAGAGAGAGAGAGAGAGCAGCGAGCAAGCTACAGAGTGAATGAAGAGAGGGGGCGGTGTTAGTGAGAGTAAAGCAGTGAATCAGAGAAATAAAACGTTTTTTTCTGATTCTAGTACAAATAAACCCGACCACACCTCCGCACAACCCTGCGGGAACAGGCTTCATCCTGTCCTCTCCGCTCTGTGTGTGTGCCTCAGTCTAACTGACACACCGATAGCAGCAAACAGCAGAGGAGAGAGGGAGGAGCAGCTAGGGAAAACTGATAAATACACACAGCGATGTAACAACCCGTTGTCATCCGTCAAATACCGCCGCTTTGTATCTGACAGAGCTAACGGGGGACTTGTACCTCAGTATCAGACACTGAGGGGTGTGACAAAGCGGCGGTGTTTGACCTGGGAACGAGAACAGGCTGCAAACCCTGCTTATTAATTGGGGGTTACACCCCTAAGTGGGGCCCAAAGGCTCTTTGCTGATGCCAAGAAGAGTCCCGAACACGGCAAAATAAGAAGAGAAGACAAAATCCAGGCAAGAGGGCAGGGTCTCTGTAGATCCAGACACCACCACACACTTCTAGTGGTCAGTGATGATTCAGAGGGATTCCTTTTGTATGAGTCTATACATTGTTTTTTAGGAAAATGTTGAATGCTATTCCTTTAAGGTCATGGTTAGAGCACTGGCACTGAAATTGTAAATTGTGTGCTGCAGAATTGTCCAATTTGAACATAATTCCTATTGACACTGGCCTGGTCTACCACCACTTGAGGTCTGGACCATACTGAAAACAATATATTTTTTTTGCTATTTTTCCATGACAATTTCTCCAGATGGAAGTGAACTCTTAGGAGAAGGAATGATGTTCAGTGCCTACGTGGGCATGGTGTACTTTCCTCTCCTTAACATTTGAACAGATACTGTAACATCTGTGTCTCAAGCTGCCTGCCGGCCACGACGCAATCAGCTGCTCCGCGGATTAAAGCAGCATACAGTAGGTTTACCATGCGGCAAGATTAAAAAAGTAAACAGAGAAGAAAGGAAAAAGAGAGGAAGCATGGGTAAATTTAAAGCAATCCCTGAGTGCTTTGCTCTGTCCTGTCACTCTCCAGTAGTTCTGACAGAGTTTCACACTGTACTACAGCGTCTGACTTCTATTAGTCCCTATAGAGGTCGCTGTCATCTTCTTTTATACTTTCTTTTGGTGATCTACCATGTGAATAGATGATAAAACCTACCAGTGGGTTTAGTAGGCCCCTATTGACCCATATCTTTGGGTCTTATAGCGATTGATAACGCCTATTTATTAGCCCGACAAGTCTAATCGGCTGGAAAAAAGCTAGTGAGTGGACCTTGAGTTGGGATAGTTTTATCAAATGGAGTGAGTATTTCAGGTATCTGAAGACATCAACATTTCATGATAATTAACATCACACCTGTCTAGGGATGTCACGAGAACCGATACTTCGGTACCAAGTCAATGCCAAAATTTTAAAAAAGTGACGGTACTCTTTTTCTACAGTACCGAAGGTACCGTACGATGCCTGTGATGGTCATTGGTAGGGATGTGATGGTGAGGAAAATGTTCCCACCGGTTAATAATCTTGTGACAACACCGGTGTTACCGATTACACCGGACATTTTACAAGAAAGATTACGGTCAATATGTGCAGAGCGCTGACTCTGATCTTTACCGTCGGGTGGCGGTGTGTCTGGCCTCTCCGGTAGCGCTTTTGCTGCGGGGCTCCGCTGCGGGGGTCTACCTGGCGCCCCTGCTTCGTGCACACCGGCTGTGACGGCTCCATCTGCCTCGCGGCGATTACCTCATTAACGTTATGGTTCCCTTATGGCATTGGGATTAAACTTGAAATAATGCCAAATAGGTGCGTTTACTTTTCGCTTCAACAATAAATCCTCTGCCTCCTACTGCTCTGAGCTGACGGACCAGATGCATTCACGGTCAGTATGTAGTGTCCGTCGTCTGACTATCGATTGATAGCATGCCGCCGATACGCCAAAATGAAAAAAAATGGGTCAATTCTTTTTATTTATTACTTAAAGGCTACATGCCTCTGTTTTTTGTAATGTTCAAATGTTTTTAATAAAAGAGTGCGTGTTGAATTACTGTACATGGGATTTATTGTTGTTGTCTGTTTTGTTTTTTACCGTGGTATCGAATTGGTATCGAGAATCGTGGAAATTCACTGGTATTGGTATCGACTACTAGATTTCTGGTATCATGACATCCCTACTCCTGTCATTACTTATGAAGACTTATGATATTAAACTTTGTGACTGAAATGCATCATGTGTGAATCTCTTAAAACCTGCTTTTGCCACAAAGTTTCTTTCTCATCTCTTTCTTCTACTGTAAGAGAATCATTTCTTTCTTTGATGAAAAACGAAAAGCAGCAGTGGAGTTTACAGGGCTTTGAATGTGCACACGTCACTCTGCTAAAATGACAAAATATATTTTTCTAACTCCTGTAAGTTTAAATGACACGTAATTGTAAAAAGCTTCTTAAAAAAATCAAATCATAGTAAGGATATTCTGGTATTACGTTTTCTCTGCTGTCTAATACTGCCAAGTGCTGAACTCCATTTTCTCTTGTCATGGCCTTGGACTGCTGGGTATACAGTTAGTGCAGAGACTGATTGAGCAGATGTCACATGGACTAAGTCTACTGATCTCCTGGGGTAAGACAACATGCTTCAGTGGATTTATGCTTTACAAAATGTTATGCTTCAGTGAATTCACAGTCTCAGTGGCTTGTTGGGGAAATACACTGAAGTACTTGAGCCTTTTACCTCTGGGTAAATTCAGAAGTGTGACTAAAGTCGGGTGTTGTCTAATTCTTTCCCCCCCAAATTCAGTCCCTGCTGTGTGTCAGCTAATTTTACAAATAATGCTGTAAGGGGAAAATCTAACTCGGAAATACTGAAGTGAACATCAAAAGGGGTTGATCAAAACTGTGCCCTGCTGCAAATGTAACAGGAAAGATGCATATTTGATTATGAGACATGACATGTAAAGTGGCCAGTCAGTAAGAAAGTATTTAGACAATGACAGCTCTTTGTTGTGCTGACTCTGTACTGGGCCATCAAGAATGAACGGATCCATTCTCTGAAAACACATTAAGGATTATAATATCTTGATCTGGATGAACTTTAAATATATTCCAGCAATCAAATCAAATAATAAAAATGTAAAAAGTGTAATGTTTAATTTGAATGTTTGTTTTCTAATAGGGATGGGACGATATACAATTATGTCGCGGATCGCGATAAAAACACACAATAATTTGTTCGTGGTGAATTTCCATTATCGGGATAATTGTGAATATGAAAAATAGAGCTACATTCAAAGGTATATATGCAGCATTGTCAGCTGGTAGCCGACCGCAGCTCTGTAAAAATAAATTGAGCCTAGAGCCTATAGTTAACTATCATCACAGTAAAGTCAGTCAAAAAGAGAGTATATTGATGTAACACTGTGGTGTCTCTCTGTCATGCTAACACACATATCGTTATCAAGTTCAAGTTCCCAAGTTCTGTGAAGCGACCAGGGCCAGTGAAGAACTGGGTCATGGGCTGTTGAGGGCATGGATGATGCTCGATGTTTTCTATCACTGCTCCCAGAGGCTAGAGAGCTCTTTGCTGCTCCTATAACACTGAATATTGATTGGCTTAGATAACTGACTTCCACTGAGACACGTCAGCAAAGGGCACCGAGACCGGGCTGGCTTCTTTCCATGAACAACAAAAAGAAACGAGGACAAATGTTAGGTTGAATACGTTCAAATAATAGTTTTAAGGTCGAACTGAAGTCTTCTCAAAATTAAATTAATTATCAATAATAATGCTAATATGAAAATAGTGTCCAATCCTTGAACCTCTGACCTCAGACAGCTGAGAGACAGTGTTGCTAGGAGACACACTGTCACTTCTGGTGCACTGCTGACTGGAGAATGTCATACTATATAGAATACCTAGAAGCTGGTTCAATCATATCCACCTTATTCCTAGCCCCCATGATGTCTTGCGTGAATTATGGGCACAACTTCCGGTGCGTCGTGTCACTGAACCAGAACCGGCGTTTTCCATGGTAACGGTACGCTAATCGACTCTCCTAGAGCGATTGTATTAAAAACTAGAATGGCACTCGGAGAGCACAGACCTCAACCAAGGTGCGTGACTTTAAAAACAGATCACAACTCACAGCTGGCGGTACCGTGAGGTGATCGGCTTATTATTAACACGGTGTGTTTCCGTGTAACGTGTCGGCAGATGCCTCTCTCATTCACAGCCTTGTTATGTCTGTATAACGTTACACTACGTTGTCTCTCATCCCGTCAGCTACCGCTTTTTTCTTTCTCAGCCAGCAGCTCCCGCACCTCGATGTCTCGCCACACATGCACACACGTATCTCTCTGCTCTCAAAAGGAGGAAGAAGGCGGGGTCATGCGCCATCAATGCATCATCAGTTACACTGCGCATGTGTTACGGTATATCCTGTGGTGTTAATTCTGTGGCTGATTGGAATCCTTAAAAAAATTCCTGAATCTGGATCATGATCCGGATCGCCACCAAAATGTAATGGATTGGTCATTGTGCCACATCCCACCCCTCCAAAACATTTCATTCAAATCCATCACGGACTTTTGGAGTAATCCTGCTAACAGACAGACAAACAAACCAACGCCGATGAAAACATAACCTGGCGGAGGTAACTAGGCTATTTGAGTACCGACCAACATTGATATTACACCAATCAAATGTCAATACTGAGTTCATCACATGGTCAAAAAATGTACACCCGTTGAAAAGAAAATATGAGGGGTCGCTGTCAGTGGACAGAAATTAATTCAATTTAAATATCTTTACTTTACATTACAAGAGATAGATTTATTAGCGAAAATGAATTATAATGTCAGTTGGACTCGGAATAGTTATTGTTGTAAAGCAACATATGTTTTGCACAATTAACCAGCATCTGTCAAAATTGGTGTAACAATCTAGGTATTAAGTAGGCATTATTCAGTTTCTAATATGCCTCCTGGAGGCTGATGAGTGTTTCTGTACTGAATCTAATCACGTCTTCCTGTTGTGAGGGAAACAATTACCATGCAAACACACACAGCACTGTCTCCGTGCGATCGTCTCGATGAGAGAAGGTGAACGAGCGTGAATGGCAGCAACAGCGCAGGTTGGTACAAGACATTGCAATTATGTGCAATACAACTCCAGCTGAGAGGCAGCGAGGAGCCATGATACTCTGCTGGATGAGCACTTGGCAACATCTGTGCTCCGCTGCTGCAAATGTGCCCTGCCAGGTAAAAATAGCCAGTGTGTGTGTGTGTGTGTGAATGAAAAGGAGAGTGGAAGCAGAACAGAGAAAGGCAGAGAATAAAGGCCAGTGCTGACTGGATTTCCTGTGATGTGGCTGAAACTGTCAGGTCTGAGGGGGCTTACATAAAGCAGTGAAGGAAGACGGCAGCAGAGGAGCCAAAGGAGGTCGAACCCTTCTTACTGTTTCCATAGGCTAGCTGTTTATGTCAGCAGAGGGAGGGATCCTGTCTGCTGACCGACTATTGCATCCCGTTTTAACATTTAATAGCTAAACTTGTCTTAATTAACATTAGGGATATCCACAATTTTTGACTATCCGTAACTCCAGTTTGAGATATTTACAACGTCATTCTGACTAGTCAAAATGTAATTTTAGATATCTAAAAAGGACAATGTCGATATCTTGATTTGAGGGGAATTAAAGATATCTTGAGCTGGAATTCTGACTAGTCAGAATTAAATCGTAGATATCTGAAACTGGAATTACGATTAGTCATAATTCAGTTGCGGATATCAGCAATGTGACATTCGGATATCCGCAACTGAATTGTAGAAACTGTATCTGTTATGAGAAACCCCAGACATATGAATGACTGAAGTAGTTTGAATTGTACTAGCCAAAATGTAATTACGGATGTATAATATCAGAGTTATGCCTAGTCAAAATAGAATTAGGGATATCTTGAATTAGAGTTTTGACTAGGCAAAATGACATTGCCGATATCTCTAATGAATATCCTGCCTAGCTATTAAGTTAAAATGGCTTGCCATAGACCGATCTTTATTCTGCTCTTCAATCTACTGAAAAAATGGCCGTTGTAAACGTTTCAGTTTTCAGTTAGTTATTTAGTTAGTTTATTTATTCTTTCAGAAACTCTCTCTGTATCTGTGGGAACTGCCAGACAAACCACAACAAAAAGACATTACAGTTAATGACAGACACTTAACAATAGAGTGCTCTACAACATCACCAACAATCAAGAAAATAAAGTAGGCCTATGTTATATATGTATTTAAGGATATAATTCTAGTTTATTAAAACTTGGGCCTTATTTTCACAGTTTTGTCCATCATTCCTTATCAGTAATAGGTGGGAGTTGGCATTGTCGCGTTGTGTCTGAAAGGACCTTCAGTGAGTGAGAAATGGAGAGAACTAAGAGAAAGAAATATTCAAGCAGGGCCAAAACATGAATGAATGAAAACTGATGAATATTAGCTTATGCCAGAGATTCATGCAAGTTCATGCCAGAGGGGTGAATTATTCAGTTTTCTTTCCTGAGAATTAAAAGTAAAATTAATTAATTTGTTGCAGTGCGTTTATTATTTTACTATTTTCATTCTTTAAAAGTCGCCACAATGCAGAAAACAAAATCTCTGAAACTTAAACCGCCCACTTTGGTTTGAAAATCCTACTTTTGATGTCTCAAGGTTGGCAAGTATGCAAGCAGCTAAACCCACGCTAGACCCAAACTTTGTACTTTCTCTTCCAAATAGTTTAGATAATCTGGATAAACCATCAGCTTGTTGGCACATCAAGAACTTCATTAAGAACTCTTCAATCCTCAAATTACATCATTAACAGTATGCCATTTTCAAAGTGGTTCCAGGGCTGAACTACTTCCATTTCTTCCTGCATATTTGTGTAACTTGTGACAGATTATATATATATATATTTTTTTTGTTAGTAAGGCTCATAACACTAAACATCTGGCATATTTTTTGTTTCAAGAGTCTGTTGCAACTCTTCATAACAGTTTTTTTCATTCGCTTTGGCTCAATTCTCAAATGAGAATTATTTTTTTCAAAACAATAAGCTCAAATCTCTGAACAATTATATTGTTGTTGACAACTGATTCAAATTTCTCATTCATTTAAGCAAATTGCACTAGTTTTGGCACATGTGTGCAATAAGTAAGTACAATTGTCTTCAATTTGGCCCAATAACCACTTTCACATGTCTTGCTGATCAAAACTGATGAGTTGACTCATTAAAATTGTCTGAATCCTCTTCACAACTTCTAAACATTCAACAAAACAACAACAAAATTATCCATTCAATTATCAAAATCTGTCAGACATACATGTATATTGCATAAATATTGATGACATGGTGATTTGTACTGTGAGGAGGTACAATTGGTTGTATTTTACTGAACTATGGCAGCTTTTTTAATTTTTACAGGGTTTGTAAGTTTCTTTTTTATTGGCATGGATGTCATTTTGTGGTAAAATTTCTGTTCACTGTATATGACTTTACATGAAAGCTCAAAGGTGAATTTTCTTTTTACAGTGGCCTATATGTAAAACATTGCTACACAAATACATTTACTGTAAACACACATGCACATATCCTGTTTCCTGTATTGTAGGTCTGAAATTAACTTTTTTCCCATCCTGCCACTCAGGCAGGCAAATATATTTTTTTGTCTGCTACTCAGAAATGTTATCTGCCACTTTTGAAATCTATGTGCTAAATGAAGGAATAACATTTTAAATCTGATGTCATTCAATGTTCGAATATATTTTACACAAAAAACATTATATACATGGTGAATTACAGTGTTCAAATTACACGTGGCTTCCGTGGTAGCCCTATTTTTCGGCGCAGGGAGGGTACTGTACACAGTACTGTACTGTACTTTGTTATTGTTATCTATAGTGGTTGTTTGCATAAAAAACATACAGTTCAAATGATTAGGATTATTTAAATATTTGCTTTGATTAAAAAAAATCTTGGTAAGCTGCTTAGTTCTAGTGTTAGGAAGTTAAAGAGGTCATAATTCCCTCTAATATCTATTTTATATTGCTGTGAAAACATCTCCTTCAAACAACTGTATTTATTCAAGTTTCTTGCCAAAAACTTAATTTTAAGAGATTACATTTGAACACATCATGATAACGGTGTAATTTACTTTCACCCAACGCCTCATATTAATAACTCAATGGCACCTCCGTTAACGTTAGTAGCTCCGTTATTTAGCTAAGCAGGACTGCGCTGCCCACCTGCTGCTAACAGGTAACGTTACTAACTCTCCTCCTGCGGATTTCAACACGGGTTTGTTGTTCACAGTGTCGCATTATCATCATTATTAGTAGCACCATGCTTTTGAGCGCATTTTTTTCTCTCCGCCGTGGCTCCGATCCCAAACAAACTGAAACATGATACAGCGTGCGTATGCATCATTGTGCATGCGTAACTGTTGGAAAGCATCAATACAGAGGAATCGATAGTCACAGAAGCATGAGATGCCAAGGAAACGGACAAGTAAGAACCCGTTCTTAACGGGAACCGGTTCTCTATTCCCATCCCTAGCATTTTCCCTGTCTGCTAAAGTGGCGGGCCTGATGATTTCACCCGCTACTGACAACAATTTAACCGCATTTGGCGGGTGGCGGGTGCTAATTTCAGACCCTGATTGTAGCCTATAGTATTGACTTTTCCCAGTAAACTTTGACCTGCTGTTGAAATGGGAATCTAAACAGCTCACTGCGATACATAACAGCATTCAGCTCTTTCATTCATTCAGAAATAACTGACATTGTGGTATAGCACAGTAAACAGTCAGTGTCAACAAACAAGTAGAACAAAACAAAGACTTTTATATTCAGTAAGAAACATTTCCAGGGTTCACTGCCATAGTGAAAAATCACCTAAACATTTTGACCAGTACGGCTCACACGATGACAAAACAACTTTTCATTTTAGTGGCGTTGGCCAATTTACTGACACAATAACTAGGTTTTGAAGTGTTTTGGGTGAGTTACTACCTTTTGCAGACATGCAATAGAGTTGTGATGTTCCATCAAACAGTTGTGACAGTTGCACTTAAAGTTTGGAGAATGTTAAGACTGTTTCGAAAAATTAGCCAAAGCGATTGAGAAAAACTATAAAGTTACACACTAAATGGCCAAAAGTATGTAGACACCTAACATTCACGCCATAGGTGGGTCCTGAACATATGACACCATGAGCATCAATGTGCTGCTATAACAGCCTCTACTCTTCTGGTTTCAGGCTTTCCACCACATGTTGGAACCTGGCTGCAGGGATTTGCTCCCATTCAGACACAAAGAGCATCAGTGTGGTCCAGCACTGATGTTGGCCTATCTGGCTTCAATTGGTGTTCCATTTCACTTTGTTACCACAAACTTTGAAGAAGAGTATTGTCTCAAATATCTGTGCACGCTGGAGGATTAAGATTTCACTTAATTCGAGACCCAGATCAGAAGCAGCACATGCCCACATGTTTTTGGCCAAATACTAGGATTCTTCCAGAGAACAGGCTTCTGGCAGAGAATGGAGATGAAGATTGAGGATGACGGGATGTTACAAGAGCTTAGGAGTATATGAGCACATTTACAGCTTCAACACTGTTTGCATCATGATAAAATGACTCATTGAATCATTGGCTGTGAAAGATTGAGAAAACTTTCCAGCCCTCCAGCGATTCATCACTGGAGCAGCCTGTCCTCTGATGACGGCAAATAAACAATTTGGCTTCCAGCCTGCGAGAGAAGCTTCAAATAATCACATAACCGTCCAGACTCCCTATTAAAGTCCTTACATTCCTTGATTACAGTCATATAGGAATTTCACTTTTTATGCAGCTTTGTGTTTTAATTATGTTTTAGATTCTGTAAAATTATAAAGTGCCATTGAGAGTTTGAAAACAAGGTGAATAAATAAAGTTCAGTTAGGCCTATATATGAAAACACCACTACTAGCAGTAGTGTTTTATTTCTTATTTTATTACAGTACTTCACTTCCAATTATTCAACTCAAAGTCATATGCATGTTCACTGATACAGAGCAGGGTTAATGTATGTTTGACTGAACCAAGTTTTACTCAGTGTTCAGTAGGAAGTTAGTAGCTAATTTGGTAGCTGTTTCTTGCATTTCTACATTTTGTAAATTTGTCTTAAATTCAGTTCCCTACATGACAAGGCCTTAGTGTAGTAGAGTACTCCAGCAATTTATTATTGCTTTTCCATAAGGTTAGAGCAAGGAAAGAAATCTCAACAGCAGCAGAGGCCGAGATATTCTGACTTCTTCTTCCTTAGTGTAGGTCAAGCACCAAAAACACTGCGTCCTACATTTCCCATAATGCAACTCAATATTATCTTCAGACCTCCCTGCCTGACAAAGACCCACATTTTTCCATCTGGAGCAGTTTGCAACACAAGATTTCTGTTAAATATTTCAAGCCTCACGTCCCAAATTGCGATAACTCTAATGTCATCGCTATGACATCATCAGGGCTATATTCTCTTTAGAAAGATCCTCCAGAGCCACAGAAGACATTATGTAACAATTTTCACAGGCTCAGAAGTACTAACCATGATGAATAGACACAAGAACGGTTTCTTTCCACACGCCATGACTCTGATGAACGCTTACATCAGTCATATAGTGTATAACACTGAACACTAAAACATCCACTTATCTACTTTAATCGCGATTAATCGCAAATCAATCACACATTTTTTATCTGTTCAAAATGTTCCTTAAAGACAGATTTTCAAGTATTTAATACTCTTATCAACATGGAAGTGGGCATATATGCTTGCTTTATGCTAATGTATGTATATATTTATTTATTTTTATGTATTATTGGAAATCAATTAACAACACAAAACAATGACCGATATTGATCCAGAAACCCTCACAGGTACTGCATTTAGCATAAAAAATATTCTCAAATCATAACATGGCAAACTGCAGCCCAACAGGCAACAACAGCTGTCAGTGTGTCAGTGTGCTGACTTGACTATGACTTGCCCCAAACTGCATGTGATTATCATAAAGTGGGGAAGTCTGTAAAGGGGAGACTCGTGGGTACCCATAGAACCCATTGTCATTCACATATCTTGAGGTCAGAGGTCAAGGGGACCCCTCTGAAAATGGCCATGCCAGTTTTTCCACGCCAAAATTTAGCCTAAGTTTGGTGCGTTATTTAACTTCCTTTGCGGCAAGCTAGTATGACAACCTGCAGAAGATCAATTGCGTTAAAGAAATTAGTGGCGTTAAAACAAATTTGTGTTAACGCGTTACGCGTTACATATATGTATGTAAGTAATAGTTCTATGTTTATTTGTACCTATCTATGTTCAGCTCTGTTGTCATTGTTTTTAGCTGTATGTCTATTTCTGTGTTAGTACATTAAGAGCAATGAAAGAACAAAGTCAAATTTGTTGTATGTTATACAGCTGATTCTGAATAAACTGATCTTTGTGTGTAAATGCGTTCTGGTAATGCAGTGTTCAGTATCAGGGATTTAAATATAATATTAACAATATTCAAATTCCATTCAATGTATGACCCACAAGCAGAGGTTCTTCAGTAATGTGCCCAATGGAAAATCATTCTTCATCATTACTGATACACCGAACAACTGCAGTGTGCACAGAGAGGACACTTCTCTCCCAGCAGTAACAGCCGTAACAATCACAAACGGCTGCTTTACAATGCAAAGCGAGCAGGTGCAGGGACTCTCAGGAGCCCAACGGCTCCAGATTGTCTCTGTGACAATGACTTTGTGGTACTTTGATAAATTACAAATGTGTTTGGTTATAATATGCACCACTGAGGCACAAGTAAAACTGAAATGGTGAGGCTCTAAAGAGGCTTCTGCATGTTTACCCAATCTTGAGACCCTGACGTATAGAGGGGCCCTGTGCCATAATACAGTTTAAAATGTAAAAGTTCAGTTGCTATTATGCCGACATGGTGAATATTAGGGGTGGGAAACAAAATTGATTCACCTATTTAAATGCCAGAATCAACGTGGAGTAACGTTAACGTTACAGTTTCGTTTTTTTTTCTTTTCCCAAAGATTTTTGTGAAAAACTGTTAAATACGTTAACGTCACTGCTTCCAGTTCACGGATCACCGGTCTGTCCTTCGATATGGTGGGATTCAATCAATTATTAGGTAATTTATTAAAAACTAGTACTATCATATCACATTTTCCTTTAAGCCATTTTCACATTATCAACAGTTCAAGTTAACGTTACATCTTTACACAACGTTTGCTTCTGTAACATCAGATGAGAGCTAGATAACGTTCGTCATTGTTGGCTAATCAATATAAGTTAATTTTATCTTTAAAACATGAAATGGACGATACATTCCTTAATTCCTTTTGATAAATGAATTATTTTCTATCACGTCAGTAATTCATTTCATGTAAGCGGATGGTACACACTCGTCTCTTGAGCATCTAGCAGTGATTACAGATTAACTATCCAGATTCTTAGTAACTGGAGACAAAACTTTTTCGTTTTCTACTCCACGTAGATAATAAACCCTTTAATATAACTAGAAGTGCACTCGGAGAGCGCAGACCTCCGCTAAGGCAGGTTTCATTTATGTCGCTTATGTCGAGAGGCTGGGTGACGCGTCATGAACGCGTCATCAGTTACACTGCGCATGTCTTAAAGCCTGTGGTGTTAATGAACAGGCTGAGCGGAGTTATCAAAAAAATTCCTGAAGCAGAATCATGACCGGTTCGCCGCCAAAATCTAATGGAGTGTTCATTGTGCCACACCCCACCCCTCCAAAAAAATGTCATTCAAATCCTTCGCGGACTTTTGGAGTTATCCTCCAAACAGACAAACCAACAAACCAACGCCGGTGAAAACATAACCTCCTTCCTAGGTCTTCGGCCTTGTCGGAGGTCATAATGTCTCTTTGAAATTGGTTGAGAAATGTAGAAGTTATAGTGCTTTTTATCCCGAAAAACAGCAGCTCCCCCATTCACTTGTATAGGGTTACAGGACAGGTCCAATATGGCGCCCACATTGACGTATCGCTGCAACTGGCCAAAGCGTCCAATGTGGCGTCTATGTGCCTATGTGGATAAGTAGCTCATACAACACCACTTCAAAACACCCAAACTATCCCTTTAAGGTGGGCTGACCTTTAAGGTGGACCAGCTATTCTCATTTTAGTGAAAAGCCAATCCTCCGAATTTTGCTCAGCTTTTGTAAAAAAAAAGAAAATGTTTAAATGTTTTTTTTAACTGTTTAACTGATATAAATCGGTCGGTTAACAGTTACACAGTCAGCTGATGATTTGTATGTCAGTTGTGCTGCTGGCCCTTCACACGCACATCTCTAGCCTCTTAGCATCCATTCTCCTTTTTCCATTTAAGGAGGATTTAAGGCTGTTAAAATCATCTAATTTCACTGTGTAACACTATCACACATACAGTATTTGTGTCATCTAGTCCAAGAATTTCATTTTATTTAGGCTATATGATGTTTACAATGAGCGAAATGTTCAAAACTAAGACTGCAAGTTTTTTTTTCATGGCTGCATCATCATGTCATCAAATGGAAATATTCTAGAGATATTGTGACTACAACTTGCTTTTATGACAATATATTGTCCCAGAAATAATTGAAATAAACAATATTATTGTTATTTTAAGACAATTTCATGCCACTGACGTAATGATAATATAACAGCATAATAATGCAAGTAGAGAAATTAACTTTTAATTATTAAAGATATTCAGACATTGGAAATGGAATGTGAAAAAAATCTGAAAATGATGTTATATGTATCCATCAGTTCTCTAGTCTATGTGCTCCTATCCTCACTGTTGTTGGATCCTGGAAGTTCACCAGTCCATAATCAGCAGACAGTTACACAGCTACATACACTGACTTGTCTTCACTACTCTGTAGTGTTCCCTATAATATGGCTATTATTTATATACATTATGCATATGTAGCTTAATCCAGCAGCCTATAGGCTATAAACACACATGTTGCAGAGGCATACAGTACAGGCTAAAAAATGATCAGAATTCATAACCAGCTCAAAGTGAGCAATAACACATATATAATAATAATAATAATAATAGCCAAATTGCGACTGCACTGATGAATGATCCCGGCGGCCCTTAACTATGTCAAATAAAGAGTAAAAGCAGAGAAGCAGATTAATTCCAGCCCATCAGAAACATGTTTGCAGCCTCAGTCTGTCAGAGTACAGTACATCTGGACCACAACTCCATCCAACACACTTCTTCACTGTTTTACACAGTAGTCTCCCCTCCAGGTGTAAAACGCGTTTAAAACATAGTGTAGTCTGTTTTTTACATTAATGATGGAACTCTGCTGTCCCTGTAGCTGTCGCTCTCCGTGCGCCTCGCCGCGCCGCACCGCTCCGCACCGCACCGCGCCGTGCCGCGCCGTCCACACCACACATTCAAACCGTTCCCATTCAAGCCAGAGTTGAGCACCGGTCGGCTTACCTTCGACAGCCCATGATACCGTCGGCAGTATCCATAACAAATATAAGATATCCATAATCATAGTCATTCCAGGCACTGGTCTGTAAAATGCCAATGCGTTCATCGCGCAGCCGTCCAGCAGCGGGCCATTGACTGTGGATTCATTCAGAGCTGCAGAGCATCATCCTCCTCCTCCTCATCATCATCATCAGCAGCAGCAGCAGCAGAGGGATAATGGCTGAGGAGCTGCTGCCCAGGCCTGTTTGGGCGAAACCAAAAGGAAGGGGGCGGAAAAACACCGGAAAAAAATGTTTACCTGCACAACTCTTCATGGTGGAGAAAATAAAAGAGCTGTTATTAATGAACAGTTTGTTTAGGATGAGTTGTGGTGTAAAGTGACTAAATCAAGCACTATAGGTCTAGCAGCTACATCAGTAAAATGTTTCTGACACACTGATGCATCAACAATCTAATAGTGTTTTATATGATAATATTCCAGTCAAGGTGCGTTTTTCTGAAGAATCAGTAAGTTTAATTTTTTATACTTTAAGAACCTTTCACTGATGGCTAATACTTTTGCACTTTTACGCTACTTAAAGCAGCGGTGGGTAGAAATGGAGCAAATATGATTGAAAAATTGTATTTTTATAAAACGGTCACTACATCCTGACAGTATAGTGCATGAGACAGGTAATCTGAAAAAAACATATTGTGCCTCTGTGTCCTCTGGTGTCCTCCGGTGCTCCTAATGGCATCTGCAAGATTTCACAGACCGGAGGAAAAACAAGCAGTCTGATCTGCTGTCCATGCTGCCATCTATAAAAGCCGGCTGTCAATCACTCTCGAACTCCGACCAAACGGTCAAACTAGGCAGCGCTGATCAAATATGAATCAATATTCTGTTACTGTAATGCCTATTTCTCTGTCAGGGAGAGTGGAGCAGGTGGACAACAGGAACTTGGAGAAAATAACTTTAATTAAATCTCCAATGCAGGCAAGGCAGAACAGAAAGCTCTGATGACAAAATCAAGGATCCAACAAAAACTGAACAGAAAACCAGAGGACTTAAATACAAACTGGTCTGATGAGAGGCTGAAGTGCAGGTGGAGAGATGGGCGGAGAAGCTCAGGTGAGGGAAATGAGGTGATTAGGCTGAGGAATGGGCAGGGAGCTGATTGGCTGGGGAAAAACACTGGGAACAAGAAAGGAGCTGATTGGTTGGGAAGAACTAACGAGGCTGATTCAGAGCAGGTGTGTAGATGGGCAAAGGAGGGAAAGCCAGTACAGGAACACAGGAGGAAAAAAACAAGAGTACAGGAAACCCAAAACACAGAAAACAACTCAGTCCGGTCTACAAAAAGTCTGAAGGCATCTGGATACAGTGCCATACCATGACATTCTCTCCTCAAATGTTTTCAGAATCATCTTGTAGTGTACTGTTTAGCTGTAAAATGAGAAAGTTTGTGACCCGGCAGCCATGTTGAGATCTGTTGAGGAAATGCCAAGCACCGCCCACCAGTTGGAGCACAACCAATAGGAACGCTCTCTCTGAAATGACCTGTGATTGGCCAAAGTCTCCCTCTCTAGATTTTCTAAAGCCTGAAAACAGAGCCATGAGGAGGTGCAGAAGTCTAGTTTTCTCTCGGAACACTTGAATTACAATATGCTGAAAGGTTATTATGGAATTCTGCCCAATGATGCCAAAAATACACTGAAGCTTTAAGTGTAATGGCAGATTCAATTTGTGTGTCACATTTGTGTGTCACATTTGTGTGCTTACTTCAGCAATGCACACTTTCAAATGATGTGTCTCCAGCACTCCAACTGAAACTACTTTCACCAGTTACACGTCATCTGACATTTCAACCACATGTATCTGTCTCTACTCAACTGACATTTCAGTTGCACTCATCTTTTTCTTTTCAGCTCCCACTTTCAAAGCTTTCAGTGGTTACACGTCCTCTCACATTTCACCTGTATCCTTTTTTCTTCAACAGGCTGGTTACACATCAACTAACATTTGAACTGTAGGCCTACTTATCTGTCTCTCCTCAACTGACAACTCAACAGCTTTCAGCGGTAACATGGCGACTGACATTTCCACTGCATTCGTCTCTTTCTCTTCAACTGTCAACTGAAAAGAGACTAATTACGTTCATTTATTTGACATAGCGAATGATATTGCAGAAATATGAGAGAAGTATTTGGCCATTAGAACCCATTGTGACGTAATTCTTTAAGAGGGTAGTGAGGGTATGAGCTGTACAAGAATATTCCCCGATGTTGGTGGAGGTGGTGGTGATGGATGTGATGTGGAGCGTTACTTACTGATGAGCTCAGTGGAGGGACCCATGGGTGCTGGATGTAATGGAAACTGGAGGTTAATGGGGTTGAGGAAGGTCAAATCAACCTGACATTGAAAAGACAGCCGACAGCAGCAGAGAAAATACCATAAAGGGGACCTATTGTGCTTTTGTGCTTTTCCCCCTTCCCTTTAATGTGTTACATAGTTGTTTGTGCATGTAAAAGCTGGTATGAGAAAAATAAAGCATTTTTTGAACATTAAATCATGACTATGATGACTAGTAGAAACCCAAAATACAAGTATGAACCTGAAAATAAGTATAACAGGTCCTCTCAGACATTTATTTAAATGAAAATCTTTGAGATTGCCACTTTAAAGTAAGTGAGCTGTAATTTAATTGTTAGTGTATCATTTAAGAGTATTACTTCGTTAAAGTGGCAGTAGGCAGTATATTTTTGGCATCATTGGGCAAAAATTCCATAATAACCTTTCAGCATATTGTAATTCAAGTGTTCTGAGAGAAAATTAGACATCTGCACCTCCTCATGGCTCTGTTTTCAGGCTTTAAAAAATTCAGCCCGTGACGGGAGACTTTGACAACTCACAGGTCATTTCATTAAGAGAGCGTTCCTATTGGCTGTGCTCCGGTCATGTGACCGGAACTTGGCGTTCTTTCAACAGATTTTACAATGGCGGCCGCGTCACAAACTTTCTCATTTTACAGCTAAACCGTGCACTACAAAATGATTCTGAAAACATTTGAGGCAAAAAATAGGCATTAACGTAACAGAATATTGATTCATATTTGATCAGTGCTGCCTAGTTTGACCGTTTGGTCGGAGTTCGCGAGTGATTGACAGCCGGCTCTCACAGACAGCAGATGGACAGCGGACCTCAGATCAGCTCATACTGCTTGTTTTCCTCTGGTCTGTGAAATCTTGCAGATGCCGTTAGGAGCACCGGAGGACACAGAGGCACATGATTTTTTTCAGGTTACCTGTCTCATGTACTACTGTCACAATATAGGGACCGTTTTATAAAAATAACTTTTTTTAATTGTATTTGCTCCAATCTCACCTACTTCTGCTTTAAGTTGAATTGAATGTGGAAGTAGTTTGTCAAAATAATCTCAACTCACTTACTGGCTGTTTCCCGTATCTCACAGCTTCAATCAGTGGATGCAGTTTGCTCAGTTGTGTTAGCTGGCTCAGGTGTCATCATGCAACCGAAGTATGGAGCCATTTCTCTGATAGATATGGTCAAACAGGGTGTCTACATACTTTCGTGTCCTTTTCCTGCATGGCAATGTACCTGTGTACAAAGCCAGCTCCATGAAGAAATGTTTTTCACAGTTTGATGTGAAAGAACTTGACCGGCCGGCACCGAGTCCTGACTGGAACACTGATTGAGCCAGACCTTATCAGTCAACATCAGTGCTGGACCACACTGATCCTTGTGTCAGAATGGTAGCAAATCCCCGCAGCCAGGTTCCAACATCTGGTGGAAAGCCTGAAACCAGAAGACCATTTAGGCTCTTATCCTCCTATTACTAAAATTTAAATTTGCAGAATCACTGTCAAATCATGTTGAATAACTCAAAAGAGGCATTGCAACCTTGCAAGATTAGAAGACCTGATTCTGACTAGATTTTGTCGTTAAGAAAGACGAGAGCACCTTGTTCTCATTGCATTTTTTCCTACGTCACGTATACGTTGTGTACGTCACGTTATCTGTTATTTATATTTTACATGCTGACATGTCCACAGAGATTCTGCTGACCTGTCTGAGCTATTTCATAATAGCTAAGACTGGAGGGGACAAAGAGAATGAGGGAGAGGAAGTAATGCTGGCAATGAGCAAGGGAGGGAGGGATGGAGGGAGGGAGGGAGAGAGAGAGCTCCGTGAGGAAATAGAGCAGAAAAATATGGGCCTGACAAAAAGGAATCCAGCCTGCCTCCAGATGAGTGAGGGTTGGAAAACAACAGATTAGAGAAGCCCAGGGCTCGTTCCCATGGAAACCTTTGCCCAGGGAAATGGCGACGGAAATGCAGCATATTGTAGGTCAGACGCGCCATCAGTGATCTAATCAGATGTAATCTGTCTTGACTTGTGGGTCATAGATTGAGCAGTAAAGCTGGTGCCTTTCTGTGGTTGCTCTCACTGCCGGGGTTCCAGTCTGAGGTTTACAGACCAGCAGCAGCAGCGGTGGAAGAAGTACTCACATCTTTCACTTCAGTAAAGGTAGTAGTAGTAATACCACGGTGTGGAAATAAAAATAAAAAAATGTCTGCATTCAAAATTTTACTTAAAGCTTCAGTAGTGCAGAAAGTTTTTGGCATCATTGGGCAAAAATTCCATAAAAACCATTCAGCATATTGTAATTCAAGTGCTCAAGAGACTTCTGCACCTCCTCATGGCTCTGTTTTCAGGATTTAAAAAAATCTAGCCCGTGACGGGAGACTTTGACCAATCACTGGTCATTTCAGAGAGAGAGCGTTCCTATTGGCTGCGCTCTGGCTGGTGGGCGGTTTTAAGGAGGCTTTTTGTCATTTTCAAATTTACAATCAATGATCCTGTGGTATTAGATAAATGCAACTTGTTCTTTCACAAAGGCTTTATGTAATTACACTGTTTAAACAGGTGATATGAAAAACTCATGTGATTTCATGCATGTAGAAGGGATAAAAAAAACTGGTCCATTTAACATCCCGCAAATTAAATCCTTACTACAGGTAGTAAATAGTGACTGTAAGCAACACAAAAACATTTCTGTTTCACAGTCAAACTTTATTTGAGTAGACAGATGACAATATGTATCCATTTACATTTCACGGCATAAATATGGCAATAACTGACAAGTTAAACCGTTTCATGTGTTACTCTGTGAAACATGGACACAGTATAACGTTAGTCCTCACAGTAGCTGCTCATACCAGAAATAATTAGCTGACTACTCTTTCACATCTTCTTTTTTTCCACCGCCACACTGATACCCACTCACACACCCCGTTACATGTAGCTACATGCTAACATTTTACCTCTGCATCTGCTATGGATGAATAAAGAGAATGTATATGCACTGTACATGCATGATTGGTTTGTAAATAAATACTGTAAACCAACTCTTGAATGGTGAATTATATAGTTATGAGGTTTTCTCAGACAAATATAATGTTTCAGATCAATACCTAACAATATAGTGCATATATGCAGAATGTTGGAGATCAGTTGCAACAAAGGATTTCATTGGTCAAATTTATATTTCCGCAGGCGGAAGTCCGCCAAAATCAAGGTCCATCTGAATATTTTTTACCCCGCATGAATGTTCAGCAGGGGTGTGAAAGCATTCACAAGAATCCCCAAAATCTGTTTTTATAAATTTCCGTTCTAATTTTTTGGGGACGAATATCCGTGTTTGGTGTGAAACAGCTTTTTTAGTCCAAGACTCGGGGGGGGGGGGGAAATAAATAAATCACCAATTTAGTTTGTCATGATAAAATCCTGGCAGATAAGACTTACTGGCAAGAGATCTTACAGTGAGTAAGCCGAACTGAGCTTATTCGACAGCCGTGATTGAAGCAGTGATTTTAACTGTGATCAGATTGTTTCTGTGTGGACTGTGACCGGATTTTGGTAATGCACACTGCCTTTCAGTGATCCTAACAGGAATGAGTGAATTAGTAGGGGAAAAAGAAACCAAACCAGCACCAGCACTGGGCTATGAAATACAGAGCCAGGATGATGGGCAGGATCTTGCTGGGGAAACCATCAGTTAAGACTAAAAGCAATGACGTTAATAGAAGTAACTGTTCCTTTCCTGTTAGGATGCAACCCATCATATTTAAAAAAGGTACCATTTGGCCCAGAAGTTGCTAATAAATCCAGGGCCAGCAGCAGCTTTGCATCCCCATGTGCAGACTAAAAAGACTGCTAAAATGTTCAGAGCTCTTGGTCATAGTGGGAGTACAGGACCAGACAGGACACACCTCCTCCCAAGGCTTTCAACTGTGGCGCTTACAGGGACTCAAGTTCATAGTGCAGCTTGAAGGATTGCCTGGCCACGATGTCATTAGTGCACACATACATTATCACAGTATGAAGAGAGGGATGAATGTCCAGGAGAGACGGAATTATCTATAAAATCAGCTGCCTTGCCTCCTGAAAGATGATAGAGTCACCAACAACTAAAATCTCAGGTCTCTGGGTGCTTTTCAATATGCTAACGTGCCTCCACGATTCCTTTCCTCGCCTCCTCTCCTTGCGTATTAGTCCCACCCACGGGAGATGCGAGCAGAGGAGCCGAGGAAGAGGAGAGAGGAGAGAGGAGAGAGGAGTCGAGGCAACAGGCATTTAACAAATGAGACATCCTCGCCTCGGGGCCGTCATTTTAAAGCGACGTCAAGGAAATATGACGTGCGGCACAGCTGGATCAGCTGTCCATTGTTTTGTTATATCGCGGTATTTTACGATGTCTGCCAGATGAGCAGAGGAGTGTTCATGACAACTTATATATATTTTAAGACTGTCAATCGATTAAAATATTTAAACACGATTAATCACATGATTGTCCATAGTTAATTGCGATTAATCACAAATTAATCACACATTTTTTATCTGTTCAAAATGCACCTTAAAGGAAGATTTGTCAAGTATTTAATACTCTTATCAACATGGGAGTGGGCAAATATGTTGCTTTATGCAAATATATGTATATATTTATTATTGGAAATAAATTATCAACACAAAACAATGACAAATATTGTCCAGAAACCCTCACAGGTACTGCATTTAGCATAAAATATATGCTAAATGCCCAACAGGCAAAAACAGCTGTCAGTGTGTTTGTGTGCTGACTTGACTATGACTTGCCCCAAACTAAATGAGGCATTTTCATTCACATATCTTGAGGTCAGGGGTCAAGGGACCCCTTTTGAAAATGACCATGCCAGTTGTTCCTCGCCAAAATGTAGTGTTTGGAGCATTATTTAACCTCCTCAGGTTTTCTAGTTTCATATGATGCTAGTATCTTCACTCTAGCATTAAAACTGAACCCGCTACAACCTAAAACTGCAAGTTACCTTAATGCCTTAAAGAAATTAGTGGCATTAAAACAAATTTGCGTAAACGCGTTATTATCGCGTTTACTTTGACAGGCCTTTTATTTACTTTTAATTCAGTTCACAACGTGGCATAATGTGACAAGAACGTACAGATGTCATACATTTCTACTCAACACACACACGTAGCCTGTATGTGTATATTTTTTTTTTGTCTTGAAGCACCACAAATGTTTGTATGACCAGTACTATACAAATAAAGAGTGACATATTATATGATTGAGTGATATATATTACACCAAGGGATCCAACAAAGCGTCAGTTTGTGACGAGTTGGGATGAGATTTGGACCTGTGGTCTGGAGTATCATGGGTAAGGACTAATGATTATTATCATTATTTTATTGGTCCAAATAACATACAGACACAATTGCACAAAAACCTTTGTGAAATCCTCAGGTATGACATATATTGAATAAAAACCTTGTATAAGTGAATAAAGTACCATCCAGGTTAAACAACTGAGCTACAAGTATGATCATTTTTTTAGCCCAAGATTTGAAAAATGAAGATCAATGTTGATACAACATGTCCTTACTATATGTGTGAGGTAAGAAATTATGATTGTATAATCCATGATAAAAAAAAGCCCTGTACATGAAAAGCAGTCATGTTTGGATGCTCTTACAACTAGAGTACAATGGAGAGACTGCATGATGTATTTATTTATGATTTATTTAAAGTGTACAGTTCCATCTAGTGGTTGGAGAGGTAACTGCACATAAATACATCATTTGGAGGCAACAAATAACAACTTGTTCATGAAACATTTTGAACAGATCGCCCTGACAACAGCTCCTACACCCCCTGATATCTAGTCTAGAGTATGTGGATGACTGGAAACCCACTCACACAGACCAGGAGCTTCATCTAAACTCTAAATAGCTCTTTATACCGTCACTTTATCTTTATATACTTTTACTTACTGTTTTGCAACCTGTTTACATCTCTGTATATATATTTAATACTTCTCATTACGCATATACATATACTACATTTCCTTTTACATTCAGTTTATTAATTTGCATTACCACAAATTTATATTATTTTATTTTATATATGTTATATTGTTTTCCTATATTTTAACTTGCATTATTTTATGTCTTAGATTCTTTTTTTTTTTACTTACATGAATTTCTATTTATACCTATTTAATGATCATTGTTGGAGGGAGCCTGAAATCTATGAGTTTCATTGCCAACAGCTTCTCTGTTATTTTTGTATGTATGACAATAAATAATGTGAAACTTGAAACTCTTACAACATAAAGATCCGTGGTGAGGAGCCTCCTACACAGAACACTATACATCTTATCAGTGAGGAGGAAGATAGAGAGAGAGGGGAGGTGCAGCAGGTCTGAGGACCCTTACAAAAAAAGAAATATACTTTAAGTTTATTTAATAAAGTAAACTTAAGTATAGTTCAAGTATAATCCCAAATATACTTTATAAGTATACTAATATCAGTGTACTAGTAGTATACTTGTAAGTGTACTACTTCAGTACTTCTTGGGACTAAATTGGCCCACTTTTTAGTTTATAAAAATATACTTTAAATGTAAGAGTAGTAAACTTTGAGTACACAACTAGTTTACATCCAAGTTGTATTTTGTACTGCAACTATAATATGAACTATACTACAAGTGGACTTATAGGTATACTGTTATTTTACTAGTGGCCCACTTTTTAGTTTAGAAAAGTACCCTTTAAAGTATACTCTGCATATACTACTAGTTTAATAGATTTTACTGCAAGTATACTTTTCTTTAAGTGAACTTATAGTACTTAGCCAAATTATCTGTATACGTGTCGGTAAGCCAAGTATAATTAAGTATAATTTTGTTAAGTATATCTCTGATAAGTACATAAAAAGTAAACTGAATGCATACTCTCTTATTTTGAGTTTAAAGAAGTATACTAATAGCACACTTGAATAAACTTCTTTTTTTGTAAGGGGAGCCCTCCTGGTCAAATGGGTATAATATATAGGAGTAGATGATGAGAATCCTGCCCCAACCTACTGTAAGACAGGCACTGCCCACTCAACAGAGACCACCAGAAGGATCCCAGTGGGACTTCTACTGTATATGTGGCTGAACTGTCAGAACATCTATTCATGAGCAAGCACTGGTGGCAAGAAAAAACTTCCCTTTAAAGCTGCAGTGGGTAGAAATGGAGCAAATATGATTTAAAAAAGACATTTTTATAAAACGGTCACTATATCCTGACAGTAGTACATAAGACAGGTAATCTGAAAAAAATCATGTGCCTCTGTGTCCTCCGGTGCTCCTAACGGCATCTGCAAGATTTCACAGACCACAGGAAAACAACCAATCAGAGCCAAGCTGGAGCCTTGCCGTCTCTGAGCAGCTGTCTTATTTTGTGACCCGGCAGCCATGTTGAGATCTGTTGAGGAAATACCAAGCACCGACCACCAGCCAGAGCACAGCCAATAGGAACGCTCTCTCTCTGAAATGACCTGTGATTGGTCAAAGTCTCCCGTAACGGGCTAGATTTTCTAAAGCCTGAAAACAGAGCCATGAGGAGGTGCAGAAGTCTAGTTATCTCTCAGAACACTTGAATTACAATATGCTGAAAGGTTATTATGGAATTTTTGCCCAATGATGCCAAAAACATACTGCCTACTGAAGCTTTAATGCTCTAGGTCTCTAGTTTGTGGTTGTAAAGTGTCATGAGGCTGTGATTATCCTAGAGGTCACAAAAGGTCATTTTATCCAGTGAGGTCAAATGTGTTCTGTGTGTTCCCTTGCAGAAATCATTCTGGCTCTACATAGCACCCTTCTTTCAAATGCTCTTAAAGATTAAAAAAAAAAGAATAATTTAGTTTGTTTCCTCTGCACGTGACCATCAGACCTGTGCACGTTCATATCTGGTAAATGTTGATGTCCACATGACATTTAACCCTCCCCCGCATCCTTCTGATACTATGATGAAGTGCATCCGGCAGTGGATGAGTGATGCATGCGTGGAATTAACCCCAGAGGATGTGAGATGATTTGATTGTTGAGAATGAGCGCTTAGCAGGTTTCCGTTCCACGGCCCTTCCTTATACGTTTGGCTCTATACTGCTGAATATCCCAGCAGATTATGATGTCACGGTGGAGTGGGAATAGAATCGGCCCTTCATCTGGAGCCAGGGATCACAGTCAGGATTAAGTACATGTAGGTAATGCTCTGTAGCCAGTGAATGCTCAGGAGCAGTAGAGCTGAGTTCACGCAGTCCCGTGGACCTCGCAGGAAATGAAATTGGGGATTTTTGCAGTCCGAAGATGAAGAATGACACAAAGATAATGTCTTCCCTCCCTTGGTAAGCTAAATGATCTGTCCTGCAGCTGCTGTTTGTGAAAGCAATTTTCATGTAATCTTTTCTGGCAAAGTAAACATGTCAATGGAAAAGTATTTGTCAAATGTCATGAAAAACGTGCCTAAGAGGTTTGTGCTTTATGTTGAGCTACACTCATTCTTCAATATGTTTTACTAACGTTAACATTTCTTTCTAGACTGTGTCTGCTGCCTATAACAACCAGTAGGCAAGATGAAGGTGAAATGGACCATGCTGGGCATGGTTGTCTTCTTTCTGCTCTCCGTGGTCATGACCTGCAGCTTCATATGGCAGTATAGGATGAAAAAGCTGAAGAGAGGTAAAGTTTGTCAAGCCAACACAGATTTAACCCCTCACAACTCCCACACATAGACTTTTTTAAAGACATACAGTGTGACTTTCCAACCCTGAATTACCTTTGGACCTGGGCCATCTTTAGCCTCTTTGGCGTAATTGCTCGTTTACAGGAGCTGCAGCAGGATTACGCAAAGCTGGAAATAGTGGCAGCAGGATTAGAAACCGTGTTAAAGCAGATTTTCACTCCTGCCGAGAGACAAGGAGGAGGAGCGAAGGTGGAGCTGAGCAGTGCCGGAAATGTCAGGTCACCGGCTTCATGCGTTGTATGTGATATAAATCTGAATTTGGCTTCAGGGTGTACAGACTGACTATGTCAAACACGCTGTGCCTGAAGGAATCAATAAGTCACATACTGTAATAAAAACAAGTCAGCTTTATAACCTGGTACCCATGGGAAATAGAAAGCAGGTTGACATATTTACAGAACTTGAACTGAACAATATGATTGTTTTACAGCTAGTGTGTACATGCTGGATTTTTGTTGAAACAAAAAACTGTATTCCCTACTACCACCAATACTATAAATTATGTTTTTAGACCCTTAATTGTAATACATGTAATAGTTACATATATTTTACAAACTGCAGAATACTCCCCTAATATAAGACTGTATTAGTTAAAGCTTCAGTAGGCAGAAACTTTTTGGCAACATTGGGCAAAAAATCCATAATAACTTTTCAGCAAATTGTAATTCAAGTGTTCTGAGAGCAAACTAGACTTCTGCACCTCATCATGGCTCTGTTTTCAGGCTCTAAAAAATGTTAGGCTGCCGGGTCACAAACTTTCTCATTTTACAGCTAAACAGCACACAACAAGATGTTTCTTAAAACATCTGAGGCGAGAAATAGGCATTACAGTAACAGAATATTGATTCATATTTGATAAGCGCTGACTAGTTTGACCGTTTGGTCGGAGTTTGCCAGTGATTGACAGCTACATAGACGGCAGCTGGATGTCAGACTCCAGATCAGCTCTGACTGGTTGTTTTCCTCCGGTCTGTGGAATCTTGCAGATGCCATTAGGAGCACCATTTTTCAGATTACCTGTCTCATGCACTACTGTCAGGATATAACGACCTGGACAAATGAAACCAAAATGATCTGCACCACTACCAATAGATTTTTCTTTCAGAATTTCAGTGAACCAACCCTTTAACACGCTTCTGTATTGTCTGAAGATGTGTCATGCCCTGTAGTTAGGTGTCTTGAGGAATAAATGTGGAGAGCATCTACAGTGGAATTAATTGACTTATGACGAAAGGATAACCAAACAAGAGGCAAGGCTATCAAGATTCAGGTTTGCAAGATTTATTCAGTCAACAGAAAACATGTAAAATACTAGATGGACAGATCTTTGACGGGGAAGAAAAGATCATCAATTATTATTATTATGTCCATCAAATCCCAAATAGAGGGAAGCATGCAGCTCATGTTTATGGAAATGTAATTTCGATTAAAACCAATTTAGCTCTTTTTTGTCAGTTTTTCTTTTTTCTCTCTTTTGCTGAAAGTTGATAAAACCAAACACTATAATGGCTAAACTATAATGTTTTGTTTTCTTCATGTGTTTATCACACAAGATACAACATAAGCAATACCCTTACAAAAAAGACGTTTATTCGAGTATGCTATTAGTATACTTCTTTTAAACTTAAAATAAGAGAGTATACTTGCAGTTTACTTGCAAGTATACAGAAAATTCCAAATTTGGCTTACACTGAAAAGTATACAGGAAAGTATAAGTATATTTGGCTAAGTACTATAAGTTCACTGATAAAGTATACTTGCAGTAAAAAACTATTAAACTAGTAGTTTACTGAGAGTATACTTTAAAGTGTGCTTTCATAAAACGTGGGCTACAAGGGCTATAAGTTCACTTGTAGTGTAGTTTATAGTTGCAGCACAAAATACAACTTGGATGTAAACTAGTTGTGTACTTAAAGTTTACTACTCTTACATTTAAAGTATAAAAGTATACTTTTATAAAATAAAAAGTTGGCCAATTTAGTCCCAAGAAGTATTGAAGTAGTACACTTACAAGTATACTTCTAGTACATTGATAATAGTATACTTATTACATAAAGTATACTTGGGAATATACTTGAACTATACTTAAGTTTACTTTGTAAAATAAACTTGAAGTATACTACTTTTTTGTAAGGGTAGACAGCATTGGAGTTGTTGGAAGGTAGGCTAGGCTGTTACTTTTGAATGAGCTTGGCTGTCCTGTCTTTGTGCTACACTAAACAGGTCCTGGAACTAGTCTATTTTTGACGGATTGACAACAAACTGCTGAGTTAATATGGTCAAAATCTTTTTACACATTTGATCAATTTCTGCAAAGCCCTAAATCATCAAGTTATCCACATACAGTCACACCTGCATGGGACCTGCCAAAACCGCCACACTGCGCATCTGTGGTTGTACAATTAGGGTGTAGGCCTATTGTATATCCACAACAGTGACAGATAGATAAGTTGTGTCTACACATTTCATACATGATGACTCTGCCTTCTTCCCCTTTTTCCACAGAAGTGGTTGTAAATCAAGCGCCAGTTGAGCAGATGTGCCCTCTCTTCCCTGAGCCTGTGCCCCTCAAACATCCCATCACATCACTGAGGGTGGCCTTAGAAAGGGTGAATCTCTTTCAACTCATTTTTTATTATTCGTATTAAAATGTTTTACCATTTGGATATTCTAGATATTGTTATAGTTTTATAGTTAAGTCGTACTGAATTTTCTCCTATAACAGATAGATGTACTCCTGAAGATGCGCGTTCACACCGCTAGGCTGCCAGCGATATCAGCCATCGTGGTTTTAAACGACTCTGTTCTGTGGAATGGAAACTTTGGCAAGAAGAACGGAAGCGACCCCTTCTCGTCACCACCCAACGAGTACACAGTGTACAGGTGAGATTTACAATCCCCTGCAGAATAGGTGTGGAAGGGATTAACATAAAATATGACACAGATATGCCAAAAGGGAAGTGGGGATTTGTGTAAATGCCACATAATGATATCAGTCCTAAAAGCTGCTCAGCCAGTCCATTAGCAACTCCATCTGAACAATAATCATTACCACATGATGTAATGTGCCGTCTAATTCTTCTATTTGATCTGAGGCTTAGAGTTAGTATTAGGATTAGACCTTCATTGTGTTAAGCTTCATATAGGAACTGTGATCAATGAGACTGACCCACTCAATAAATTAAATGCTTAAATCTAATCTGTGCAGCAGCAACGTCATTGTTAAACCAGGATAAATTAAATCATTTGAAGTATGCATGTGTTGCGCTCACTTTAATCACTGTCATTACAGAATTGCAAGCCTCTCTAAGATCTTCCCCACACTGATGCTATACAAGCTGTGGGAGGATGGCGTGGTGGAATCTCTGGACGACCCTCTGGAGAAATATGCAGACAACTTCACCATTAAGGACCCGCTGTGGAAAGGTGGGGGACCGGCGTCCTCGTCAGCCAGGACCCTCGGCCACCGCTATCCTGCACTCAGCCTGCGCAGGATGGCCAGCCAGCTTTCTGGTAACCACACAGTTAATGTTTTGATAATCCACATTAAAGCTACAGTTAATGAAGTTAGAGAGAGGACCTTATTTCAGAAAAAAATATGAACGGTAGTCAACGGAGAGAGATAATATTCACTTGTAGTAGTTCACTTCATAATATAGTTGCAGTACAGAATACAACTTAGATGTAATGTGTACTCAAAGTTTACTATTCTTACACTTAAAGTACACTTTTATGGACTAAAAAGTGAGCCAATTTAGTCCCAAGAAGTACACTTTAAAGTATACTACTAGTACACTGATATTAGTATACATAAAATAAACTTGATGTATGCTACTTTTTCGTAAGGGGGGTATCAGATGCTGTCAATGAAAGATTGCGGTAAGGGTTAAAAAAGCAATCATTAGCTGCTGGTCTTTGACAGGACGCCAGTTTGCCTCATTAAAGTCCAATGCACTATCCCTATCCACCATCCTGACCTCCACACCCTTACTTTGCTACAAAGGACACAAAAATTTCTACATTTCCACTAAATGCTGCATTTGTTATAAATTGTGAGATGCAGAAACATCCAATATGAACATAAATATATATAGATTCTGGGCTGTGGAGCATTGGTTGTGCACATCCACAGAAATGAACACAGCGTGTCCGCGCCTTATACTTGCACCTCTTGAAGTGGCAAGTTCATAACAAAGCTGTTACATTGTGTAACTGGTGCTTCCACTTCCTACCATCTCATTACATCACAGTCAAATAGCTCAGCAGGGTGAGGGAAGCACATTGTTCAAAATGTAGGTCTAGACCCTCATACCCGCCATGTAACTTCTGTTAAGGACATGTCTTTACCACCCACAACAGCACCTTAGCTAACCTGGACTCACATGAACAGAGACAGAAGCTATATTTACACTGAGCTTG
Source organism: Adelosebastes latens (assembly GCA_916700685.1). Lineage (NCBI taxonomy): Eukaryota > Metazoa > Chordata > Actinopteri > Perciformes > Sebastidae > Adelosebastes > Adelosebastes latens. Next base: position 14,822 of record CAKAKR010056079.1, on the reverse strand, counting down.
TCCAGATATAGAGCTAATGAGCTCGGTATGCTCAGATTGAAAAGGAGGGATTGACAGAGGGGGAAGCCCTGCTGAGGGTACAAGTCTATCAGAATCACTTATTAGTATTCATCCTGAGGGAAACATTACATTCTGAACAAAAAAAAAAGTCGCCCTCATGTTGGCGCTCGAGGAAAAGTTTCACCCAGGAGACCGGAATTCGCCTCCTGTATGAAACCAACAACGTGTAGTTGTCTTTGTGTTCCCAGTTATTTTCAGCCAAAACACTTTTCTTTTCTTTTTTTGCCTAACCCTAAAGAAGTGAAGTTGTAGTTTTGTTGCCTAGATCTAAAGAAGTTGTAGTTTTATTGCGTTTGTGTTCAAAAGGTGACATTTCAGTCAGTTTTACAACATCTTAGAATGTGTTGCTATTAAGTTTCACTTTTACCTTTTTCACTTTTTTTAATATAGTAGGTATAGTAGGCCCCCAATGATCCAAATCTATGGTGCTTTTAGCGACTGATAACGCCTATTTAATGGCCTGATAACAGTTGAAGCGGGTGCGTTTTGGAACGAGCTTTGTCCCCTTGGCGTTTTGCCTCGTTATATTTGCGCTTTTTCGGTGCTTTGTTCCACCATTTTTGGAGCTTCCTATTGGATGAGTGCTTACGATGGAACAATGGAACCTGGTCGCTATGTTTTTATAGAGGCTGACATCCTGAACACAGCAAAATTAACAGATAAGAGAAAATAAAGGCAGAGGGTTACAGGGTCTCTGCAGATACAGACTTCATGGATGAATGTTTTACTCACTAAGGCTTTCTAATATTTTCACAGGGTTACCCAGAAGATTAAGGTCAACTAATCTTCTTTGGAGCGGAGACACAGAGGCAGCCCTTAATTTGTTAAAGGATGATATCCTCGTGGCAGATCCAGGCACCAAGTAAGTCTGTTTCCTTCCTGTGTTGCTATATTTTTGACTGTGGTGACTTTAAACCTTCTGTGCATTTTTATGGTGTGAAAGGAAAGACGTTGATGTCTATGTATAGAACAAGGATCCTTTTGGTATTTTGTGTCCAGAGGGAATTTGCGAACATCTGTCTCTTTTCCCTCAGATGCCACTACAGCAATGTTGCTTTTTCCTTATTGGCCAACGTCTTGGCCAAGAAGGTGACTGGCTCCGACTTTGAGAAATGGGTGTCCGACAATGTTCTGGAGCGGCTCAGCATGGAGGACACTGGTTTCAGCTTAACTCCGTCTGTTCAGAGGCAGATGGCTGTGGGTGTGTACAGCAATGGCCAGCGAGCTCCCCTCTACAACCTCGGTTGGTACCGACCTGCAGGCCAGATGTATTCCACAGCAGCTGACATGGCCAAGCTCATGATGGCTCTTCTCGGCGCGTACGGCGGGACCCTGCTCCGCCAGGACACCCTGAACACCATGCTAACCCCGGTCTTCAAATGCCACAGCGGCTACTTCGCCAACTCCACCGGCACACCGTGGGAGATCAACGAGCAGTTTGGCTATGACGTGGTGAGGAAGGACGGCGACCTGGACGGTTATGCTGCCACCCTCTCCCTGGTGCCACGGCTCAAACTGGGACTGGTGGTCCTGATGGCCGGGGTTCGGCCTGCGGACCAGGACCTTGTGAGACAGGCCTACAGCTATCTCATCCCCGCAGTGGAGAGAGCTTTCAGGGACGCTCGACGAACTCTCAGACCGCCGCCCGACCCAGCTCCATATGTGGGCTTTTTCACCTACAAGAATATGACTTTCTATGAGATTAAGGTGGACTCAGACGGGGTGCTGGTCATGCAGCAGTTTGGACCACAGGTGGACACAACTGTCCCGGCCAAGTACCGAACTATTCGGCTGGATTACCTGCAGGACAGGGTGTTCAGGGTGGTGTTTGAGAGCCCGTACCCTTGCAAGCTGAAGGTTAACAGCGCCTCCGTCTCCCTGGAGGCACAGGACAGACAGCTCTTCAACTTTTACCTCTTCAACGAGAAAGGTGTGTCGCCAGGGTTTGATTCCCCAGGACTCAACACTTACTGGGTGACAAGGATAGCTGGCAGACCATTCTTTACTTCATAAAGACAGGAACTCAACTTAGAACAGGTTTGGGGGGGTTGTGTCAAGGATTAATGCAGTGGGAAACTTGATGTGGTAAACACATGGCAGTTTTCAATTGTTGGGTCAGTGGTCATGTGATGCTCTCTTGGGTTCATGTGATTATTGTATTCTAATATTATTTATTTAATACTCCTCTGCTTATAATACCAATTTTATCATCTAGTCTTCCGGATCTCCAAAGGAATCTTTAATTAGCACAAGCAAACCAAAACTGATGACCGCATGTATAAATGTTTCCTTAGATGTGTTTGGTTAATGGACAACGTGGCAGTATTCCTCTTCAACCTTTAAGTGCCTGCAGTGTGACCCGGAACTCATTGAAATGTCAAGTGGTCAAGTTTTTCAAGATTTGAATCCACCAGGGAATCATGTGAACATGCTTACAATGCCATTACAAAATAATATGCTAAATAAAACTCATGGTATTAATGTTTACTAAGTGTTTATTAAGTGAAAATGTACATGTAAACATCAATATACAGGTAAATGCAAGTTTTTTACATATTGGTAGACATACAGTTAACACTGAGGTGACCAGAAAAGTAGGCTATCCATTGAACAACGCTACGATATAACACCCCATATACATACACAAGAAACGGTGTTCAATATAATATAATAATTCAAAACAGCGTCAAAAATGACATCAGATCTCCCTTTTGACACAGTGTTAGCTGTGAACTGAAACTGAAAATTAATTGAATTAAAATACATCACTTGAATTACATTAATTAATTGATTTAAATCAAATCATTTACTTACATTAAATCCATTAAAATAAATGAATTAAATCAAATAAATTCAATTAAAATAAATCAATTCAATTACATCAAACTAATTAAATTGAATTACATTCAATTCATTCATGAAAATTCATAAAAAGAGGCTTTGTGTTGCAAAAGACAATAGCTCCCGCATAGCAGCAGGACCTCCCAACACAGTGGATGTGAAAGTGCTTGGTCAGTGACAGAGGTCCCTCTGAGACCACCGGCGATCCCGGCCAACATCACTGTCTTTAAGAGGCTTTAGTAGGCTAGCAGTAAAGCTTAGCAAAGTTAGGCTGAAGATATTGGTATCATATGAAACTAGACGACCTAAGGTATGCACATGTCATGCTAGTTTATCTGGAAGGGGACAAATAATGGTGAGGGAAAAACTGGAATGACCATATTCGCAGGGGTCCCTCGACCTTTCACCTCAAGATATCTGAATGAAAATGAATTCTATGGGCACCCATAGGACCTCCCGTTACAGACATGCTTATCCCATGCAGTTTTGGGCAAAGACAATGCAGTTTTACATGCAGTATAAAACTGTTATTTTTGCCTAAACAGTCTTAGAATTGCATTATTGGGGCATGACTAGAAAGCTGAGACTCTTGTGGATTCAGTTCAATTTCATTGCAGTGAGACTATTTTTTTAAACTTGACGTCACTGTATAAAATGACCTGTTGTGACCTCTAAGATAATCACAGCCTCATAAAGTTACAAACTACAACCATAAACTAGAGACCTAGGGCATTCATAAAATGTATGGCTTCCCTAGGTATGTTGAAAATCGGGGATTCTGAGCAGTTTCCATAACAGAGGTGCTCACTATCCAATTGCCGAAAAATGCAATTCTTACAGAAATCTTAAAATGTCAAAAGTTTTTGATATAAAATGTTTCTATGATGTTCCTCATGGTTTTGGTGTCTTCATGTGGTATTTTGGAGGGCGTTTTTCATAATTTGTGATGATTTTCATATTTTTTCTGAGTGGTAAGATATAGTTAAATTTAGCACCAAATCTTAATTAATTAACTAATTAATTAAAATTAATTGATTAATTGTTTAATTCATGTTTTTTTTTTCTGATTTATGACTACAACTGATTTACCCATGTACCCCCCTAAAACAACGCAAAAGTATTACAGATATTTGCAGTAAATTAAAGGTTTACCTTTAGAAATGCAAATAATTAGGTTTTATATTGTGTTTTTTAATGGCAATTTATTGTATTTGTATATATTTTAAATGTAAATTTACAATAAATGTGAAGGGATATTTTACTGTTCATGATAATGAAGAAATGCAAGTAAAATTACATAAAACAGTAGTCACTCAAAGTGTTTCCGTAAAATTGCAGGTCATTAAGCATGTGGTTAAAGGTGATTTCATGTTTTTTATAACTTTCAAAAACTCGAGACTCGCTGCCCGACGCCCTATACTAACCTTAACTATTCAAGGTCAACATTACTTGTTCGAGACTTTTTACACGTATAAATCTACCGGGTCGGTGTCCCATGCGCGCTCGCGTGTGGCTACGCTGTTCAGACCGCTCCTCTGCCTGCCTACACTCACACAACGCGCGCGTTCTCGCTCCACCTCACGTTCATGCGCGCACACTACACACTGCAGAAGAGTTAGTTTAACTCTGAGAATATCTAGTGAATGTACAGTGGACGTTTGTGCAGAAATAAATGCTGCAGCTCCTCCAGACCAACAGAGGTTTCCTGTGTCTTGTGAAGTGACGGGGCTCCGCAGCGAGAAACGTTATCGTCTCCGACCGGGTGCCGGTGTCTCCCTCCGGCTGCAGTCGGAGACGATAACATTTCTCTTCCTGCTTCAGCCCCGTAGGCTGAGGCAGGAAAAGCCAACACTAGGATCAGCATTGATTCATGGAGAGACCTTCGTCTGGTCAGCTAACATTACTGCCAAGCAGGTGAAATATAGAGTGATATTGTGGTTTTAGCTGACGTGTGTCGCCTCACTGTTTTGAGCGATGCTCGTTCATGTCTATGTAGAGCAAGCAAGCGCGAGCCCGACGCTGACTTTCGTTGACTTAACGGCCACAGGTGTCGCTGTTAACAAGCATTTCTGAAAGTTACAAATTGTACCTTTAACTATTCAAGGTCAATGCCTAACTTTAACTATTTGAGGTCAATGCCTAACTTTAACCGTCTTACAAGAGTTTCGCAATTTCCGTGGTACCTTCTAGACACGACCAACGCCGTGGCTTGCTTTGACTGAAGGTCTGTCAAAATTCAAATGTCAAAACAGTTGCAGGTGATTGAGCGTGGCGGAGGAGAAGGGCGGGCTAGTGAGAAAAGGCGGACAAGACACTACATACATTATGGACCAAGAGAGTGACGGAGGAGAGGAGACACTTTGTAGGTAATTATAATTTATTTGGATTTGGATAATACAGAAACGCGTGTTTGACTGAAGTTTTAGTCGAGCGAATCAGTTGCAAGGTTTCTGTTAGCTGCGAACGCTAGCGCCAACGTTAACTCGTCAGTGTTAGCATATTGCGCGCATGTGTCCCGACCCGGTACATTTATACGCTTAAAAAGTTACAAACAGTCCCTTTAATTATGTTATATTTATTTTTTTCACATGCTCTTTTTAACATTTTGTTGTTGTTTTTTTCAGTGACTTCAAGAGAAAAAGGCCTAATTAAATTATTTTTAATTTAAAAGTCCGGCCCCCACAGTGTCTGCTTAGAAAACCTCTGGCACCTTGGACAAATGTAGTTGATATCCCCTGATATAGTGCACATGCTGTTCTAAACATAGACTAATGTTAGAGCAGACATCTGTGTATATAGAGCATTTCCCATGTAGAGAAAAAGAAGTCTAACCTTATGTAACTACCTTGTCAAAGGGTTGTGGAAGCCACTTCATCATGTGCACAGTGCAGAGTCCTGTACACATGATAATCAGCAACACGAACATAAAACAACGAATATCCATCACTTTTCCTCTCATTTTTTCCACAGTACGGTTCAACAGGGGAGCTTTTATGACATCATAAACAGTGCCCGTTGTTTATCATTAACTAGCCTTCAGGCCTCGCCCATGCACGTTCTGTACCAGCCAAACCCTCTATAAATACTCTGAAGCAATACGGTGTTCAGAGCACGGCTGAGAGACACTCACAGAGGAACAAGAAGAAGTTCATTATACATCACAAGCAGCGAGATGAAGACCATCATCTGTGTGTCAGTCCTCCTCATAGTTTTGTGCCAGTCCTCCAGCGCGGTGACTGTCACGGTAAGAATACCTGAAACCAACCAAACCTGTCAGTCTAAAGTTTATGTGTGATTTTGTTTTGGGAATTCTGTCTATGTGAATTCTGTAATGTTCTCGTTTTTCAGTAGCGGTTTGATTATATATTATTATAACAGAAAAGTTGTATATGAGTGGTTGGTTTTGCTTTCTCTGGCATTGACTGATGAGCACTCCCATCACAAATATTTCGAAGGAGCTTCTCAAATTACTGTACATACAATATGTTGGTGGTAGCTTGTTATTGTCCACATGTATGTTTTAAGTGATATGTTGTCCTTATCTCATGTAAAAAGGTTAAGGGTCGGGTATTCTCGATTAGAACTAGCTCATACCACATGTTATCTGACCAAATCAAAGTGTTTAGGTGTTTCAAACGGCCCCACGGGAAGGCGGAGTGAAAAGCCAGCAAAGCTGTGTCGCAATCGGTTGTTTACTTGAAAAGTGACAAATAGTTGTGTTAAGAATGAAAAAAAAGAGAGCTGAGAGAGAAGTTCAAACCCTGGCTCCTTTCTCACCTCTGCACACCTCTTAAAGCAGCAGTAGGTGAGATTGGAGCAAATATTATTAAAAAAAAGGTATTTTTATAAAACGGTCACTTTATCCTGACAGTAGTGCATGAGACAGGTAATCTGAAAAAAAAAATCATGTGTCCTCTGTGTCCTCTGGTGTCCTATGTTGCTCCTAATGACATCTGCAAGATTTCACAGACCGGAGGAAAACAAGCAGCCAGAGCTGATCTGGAGTCTGCCGTCCAGCTGCCGTCTATGAGAGCCGGCTGTCAATCACTCGCGAACTCCGACCAAACGGTCAAACTAGGCAGCGCTGATCAAATATGACGCTCAATAGGAACGCCCTCCCGTCACGGGCTAGATTTTTTAAAGCCTGAAAACAGAGCCATGAGGAGGTGCAGAAGTCTAGTAATCTCTCAGAACACTTGAATTACAATATGCTGAAAGGTTATTATGGAATTTTTGCCCAGTGATGCCAAAAACGTGTTGCCTACTGAAGCTTTAAGTTTCAGGTGATTATTCACTAACGAAAACATAGTTATGAATATTATATTCCATTCCTGCTAATAGATCCCAGGAACTCTGTTCCTTTAATTAATCATTCGCTACTGTTTTAGAGATCATATATCAACGTGTTGGTTGCCAGGTGTGCTAATTGAAAATGACTGTAATGCAAGTCAAAATCAAATCAAATCAATTTATTTTTGTATAGCGTCAAATCACAACAGAAGCTATCTCAAGACGTTCAAGTGTCCTGTGATATTTCCAGCTTTGCTCTACGTGTGCTCATCAGCTAACAGCGTGTCATTCCTTGTAGGAGGGAGACTTTCACTTCTCTCTGGAGTCAGTGAAGGCACTGAGGACTCTGATGACTGGAGATGATGAGGAGCTCCGGCTGGTGGAGGCCAAAGCAGCAGCTGTGTGTTCTCACCCGGCTCTGCCCGAAGACTTCAGAGCTCTGTGTTTGAGGAAAGACGCTGGAGCATCTCTGGCCAGGCTGGGTAACGTCCATTTTTAAAGACATTTCTGTGATGGTCTGATTTGTACATTTACTCAAGTGCTGTACTTTAGCACAGTTTTGAGATACTTGTACTTTACTTCTGAATGGCCACACTATATCTGAAGCATACTGAGCTTTTAAAGATGTTCAGTCTATCTGTGCAACACTTTGGACCAAAGCAAGATATCTCAACTACTGGCCAGATTGCTATGATATTTTCTGTGGATATTCATGGTCCCCAGTGAATGATTTTGAATATTTTTGTTAATGTTTTTTCCCCCCACTTTTTCAGCATTGGTGGCTACCCACGCTGACGCCTGTGAGATCTGTGAGTCTGTTGCCTGCACTGGCTGTTGAAAGGGAAACCTGCATTGTGGCGTCATCTTTCATCGAATAATATCTGATTTTGACTGTATTTAAAATCAAAAAAGATTTATAAAACAAAACAACAAAAAAAACATTGATATATTTTTGTTCATGTGCTTATTAATCAAGTATTTCTTCTGATCTGTCTTCTGTCGTTTGTTTGGTCATCGGCTGAATGTGTCTCATTTCAACAGAGCAGAATACATGCGTGTCAAATTTTTTGTACAACTGGTTAAAGCTTTAAAATATTGTTTCATTGATTGTTATTGAAATCTCAATAAAATATTTGAAAATCACAAAAAAGGCATATTTTTCTCAATTTCTTTAGAACCTTCCTGTATATTTCAAAGCAGAGTTTAAAGCAACGCTGGGTAGAAATGGATCAAATATGATGAACAAAAAGTGATTTTTTATAAAATGGTCACTATATCCTGACAGTAGTGCATGAGACAGGTAATTTGAAAAAGATCATGTGCCTCTGTGTCCTCCGGTGTCCTCGCCTCAAATGTTTACAGAAACATCTTGTAGTGTACTGTTTAGCTGTAAAATAAGAAAGTGTGTGAACCGGCAGCCATGTTGAGATCAGTTGAAGAAATACCAAGCACCGCCCACCAGCCGGAGTACAGCCAATAGGAACGCTCTCTCTGAAAAGACCTGTGATTGGTCAAAGTCTTCCGTCAAGGGCAAGATTTTCTAAAGCCTGAAAACAGAGCCATGAGGAGGTGCAGTAGTGTAGTTTTCTCTCAGAACACTTGAATTACAATATGCTGAAAGGTTATTATGGAATTTTTGCCCAATGATGCCAAAAATGTTCTGCCTGCTGAAGCTGGCTGAGTGCTTCAACAAACACTCTTAACATGGATTGGATTCCTTACTCAGTAACCTTGACTTAAAAGTGTTGCAGCTGCGTCATTGATGTCCAGTGTTATCACAGATGTCCATTGTGTTTGTATGTGAGCAAACAACAGTTGATGTAACGGCCCCAATAGAAACAGAGATGGCAGTGTATCCATTCAGTATTGTTATCTAAGTTATCTAAGTTCAGTATTGTTATCTAAGATATCTAAGCTCAGTAATGTTATCTAAGTTATCTAAGTTCAGTAATGTTATCAAGTGAATGGACCGATTGCTACTAATTGAGGCAACAGTGACACGGTAAACTGAGTGCATTTTCATTCCATACTAACCCTGGCTCTAAACATCAGGCCCCCACCTCCAACCTACCATCCACCATCTATTAAAGCTGCACTAATCAATACTTTTTGTATCAACCATCTGAGACCCACAATAGATAGTTTAGTTTAATAGTTTTTGTCTTTTTTAGGGGGGGTACAGGGGGTCTTTAGGGGGAGATAGCAGGTCAGCAGTACATGTCACATAGAATTGGTGTACATCATCTGAAAGCTGGGAACCTGAAGATTAATTTGAGATGCAGCTCAGAAAAAAACATGAATTAATTTATTAATTATTAATTACAATTGTAAAAGTGTATTAGGGTTCAAAACATTATGATTGAAGTATATGATGACCATTCACATGCTTATTTATGTCTCAAGAGTTGTTGCAGCAATTTTTCGGTTGATACCATTTGTTACACAGATTTGGTGCTAAATTTGACCATTTTTTACCACTTGAGAATTGATCAAAATGATCAAAGATCCCCCCAAAATACCATATTAAGACATCAATAGGAGGAATATCACAGACATGATGTGATTTGGTGACAAAAAAAATTTAAAATGTATTTTTAAGATTTCTGCAAGAATTGCATTTTTTTTTGGCAATGGCGAAGTTCTGGAAACTTCAGAAACCCCCTTATTGTCAATCTACCTAGGAAAGTCATCCATCCTCTGAATGCTCTAGGTCTCTAGTTTGTGGCTGTAAAGTTGCATGAGGCTGTGTTTATCCTAGAGGTCACCACAGGTCATTTTATACAGTGAGGTCAAATTACAAAAAATGGTCTCACTACAATGAAATGGCTGCTATGGGGACTAACATCATCACACATGAAAACAAATAGGCTCATTGGATCCACAAGTCTCTGCTTTACAGTGATACCCACTTTATGTAATTCAAGACTGTTTAGGGACCCCAGGATGCAGAAATATTCAAACATCATTTTTAGAATAGGAGAAAATAACACATTTATACTGCATTCATAAAACTGCATGTGATTATCATAAAGTGGGCATGTCTGTAAAGGGGAGACTCTTGGGTACCCATAGAACCCATTTTCATTCACATATCTTGAGGTCAGAGGTCAAGGGAACCCCTTTAAAAATGGCCATGCCAGTTTTTCCTTGCTAAAATTTAGCCCAACTTTGGAGCGTTATTTAGCCTCTCAGTAACAGATGTCTGTAGTTTCACTCTAGCCCTCTAAAACCGAACCTGCTAGAGCCTCTGAAAGACAGTAAAGTCAGTCAGGATCATCCGCGATCCTGCGGGTCTCACAAGGTGTCGCTCGTGGTGACAAACACACCAACAATCATCACCAAGTTTGCAGTTCCCTTCTGCAGAGCCTTTTAGTGTCTTGTATGAGGCACATTCCTCAGGAGTCATCTGGACTGCCTCTAGCTGAGGAGCGACTTTTACAGCTAAAATCCTTGTAAAATACTCTTAGACTAAACACTTTAGTCCTCTAAAGTTAGGACTAACACGCCCCTTATTTTTATTATTCTAACTCAGCCAGTTAGCAGCTACTTTCAGGATGTTTTGTGAATACAACCCCTGGTTTTCCAGCAGCAGCAGGCAGCTGATGTCAGAGCTGTACTGTAACAGTCTGCTGTTAGATGGTAGGCAGGTAGCATACAGTGGGTTTGTCAGCTCAGCTGCCTGCTGCTGCTGGAAATGAGGATGATGAGAGTGCCGATATTGTCAAGACATTTTCAGTAAGTCAGAAACTGGAAATAAAATTTGTCGGGCAAATACACGAATATGAGAAGCTTGAGAATTCTGATGGAGGGTGTCGCTTCAAATTTATATACAGTATTCATTTTATAAACGTTTCTAAAGATCAAGTTTTGGCTTTGTCATGAGGTATTGAGTAAAGGAAAATTCATTTAAATGTGAGGCATACAGATGCAATAAAAACAAAATGTGAAAAAGTGAAGGGGTCTGAATCATTTCTGATAGATCTGTTTGCTAGCCACAAATTGATCCGTCATGTAATCTGGAATGTAAACAGCGAGGCATTCCACACTGGAATTTATTGCAACCGATTCAACCTGCGAGTCAAACAACAAATGAAAACAAAATCCATCAACAATATTTTACAAACAGTTTGGACATGTTCATGCTTCAACAGGATTTACTGACAAGTATCGATGCTACAAATAAGTGTCTTTACTCTGTGAGGAGCACTGATCACAGGCAAATGTCTTTATTCATTCATTTATTCATCTTGTTATGAAGTCACATCATGGCATGTCTGAGGAACACTAACATTGAATTGTAAAGAAGTGGACTTGTTGTTATCTATAATGCTCAGCTGGGCCCCATTTCCATGTGTATCTATTGTTCAAATGATAAATCCTAACATACTTATTGATATTAATCATCTGTTTTAATTGATTAACAGTTTACTGTGCATCAATTCAAACTGACATTGTGCAGTTTACCTACGTGCCACCAGAGGGCGCCAAATCACTTCCATAATGACAATACTCACACATTCATTTAGTGAGGAACTCTATAGCAAATGGTCTAAAGTGCAAGTCGCAAATGCATTAAGGGCGGGTTCAGATCTAACTTTTTCTAGTTAAACGGCGCATAATCTGGAAAAGGGGTTGTATTTAGTCTCTTGCCTAAAGCAGCAGTGAGTACAAATAGAGCAAATATGATGAAAAAAAGTTAGTTTTATAAAACGGTCACTATATCCTGACAGTAGTGCATGAGACAGGTAATCTGAAAAAAAAATCACGTGTCGTTCGGTGCTCTTAACGGCATCTGCAAGGTTTCACAGACTGGAGGAAAACAATCAATCAGAGCCGAGCTGGAGCCTTGCCGTCTATGAGAGCCGGCTGTCAATCACTCGCCAACTCCAACCAAACGGTCAAACTAAGCAGCGCTGATCAAAAATGAATCAATGTTCTGTTACTGTAATGCCTATTTCTCTCCTCAAATGTTTTCAGAATCATCTTGTAGTGTACTGTTTAGCTGTAAAATGAGAAAGTTTGTGACCCGGCAGCCATGTTGAGAACAGTTGAGGAAATACCAAGCACCGCCCACCAGCTGGAGCAAAGCCAATAGGAACGCTCAATAGGACCGCTCTCTCTGAAATGACCTGTGATTGGCTAAAGTCTCCCATCATGGGATAGATTTTTTTAAAGCCTGAAAACAGAGCCATGAGGAGGTGCAGAAGTCTAGATTTCTCTCAGAACACTTGAATTACAATATGCTGAAAGGTTATTATGGAATTTTTGCCCAATGATGCCAAAAATATTCTGCCTACCGGGGCTTTAACCATAGGTGTGTTTTTAAAAAAATTAAACCAATTAGTGTCATCTCCCATTCCCCTTTGGGGAATGGGAGATGACACTAATTGGTTTAATTTTTTCCATTTATTTAAATGAAAGATTTGGCAAATTGGAGAAACAAGCAGTTTTCTGCAGTGAAAATGTTGTTTTTGAAAGACTTAACACCAACAAATATGGATTGAGGCAGAATATATCATTCGATAAAAACATTTTGTGAAATTTGAAAATTATAAAATCTATCTTTTTTCAATGAATTTTGAGTTATTGTAAATGTTTGGATCACACGAGTCAGAAACTATCCTTCGCAGCCACCACCAACGTTATGAATGAAGCTTCCAATGAATCAGTTCAGCCCTAGAATTGTCTTATATTGATGAGTTTCATATTCTGTTTACTGATTAGGAGGGCACTCCGTTTACTATTTGTCCCTGTCCATTGATGGGGTGTGCTGAATCCGCAGGGCGTATTATAGGCGGTGTGTAATGCGCAGAGACATCATCCTCAAAATGCCACCGGTTGAGGGGAGAGGACTCGCAAACTTTGGAGTATGGCCTACGTGTACACCCGCACACACAGAGGGATGAGGGGAGGAAACGCTGAGTGTAGTCACAGGAGGGTGTGTGTGCACCGCCCACACGAGGCGTGAAAACGACACTCGTGACACATTTTGTTAGAAAACACACGTGTGGGGAAAGCCTCCGAGTGTGTGACAAAGGAATTCGTGTTTGACGATCGAAAATTGTGAACCCGCCTACGTAGGGCTATCTGAATAATGCTCCTTTTAAATAGCAGGAAAATACTGGCCATTGAATTTAGACCAGGTTTTTGTTGGCGATCGCTTTCTGCTTCCCTCAAGATAGCAATGTGCCAACAAGGTGCCCGACCACACCTCATTTTAAGACATGGGCGCAGAGATGGGCGCAAGTACATTTGCCGCTTACACAACGTGGGCGCCGGGTGTGAAAATGACGCTGGTCTGAAACTAGCAATGACAGTTGCGCAGCGTTGTTCGTCACTTTGTGCTGAGTGTAAGATAGGGCCCATAGACTTTATATAAAAGAGATGACATCACCATTAAATCATCCTCAGAAATAATCATTATGGCATTGGAAAGGGTTTGTCCACTTATGATATCGATGTTAGCAGGATACACTCTTCCTCTAAAGACTGTTAACAGAAAATGAGGCTCTGGACGTTGGAAGTCTAGATAAACTTCTGAATTGTAACCGTAATCTAAAGTGCAGAGAGAAGTATGTTTTACTGATGAAGATGGGCGGCATTTCCCTTTAACGACAGAAAAATCTCAAGGATATATGAAGGCAGAAGAGTGCAGAGGGAATGTGGCCTCAGCTAGTTGCTGGATTTCTGGATCATGATCTGGAATTTACCTGCAGAAACATAAAGAAACAGAAAAAGAAGAAAGCATGTGTTAGTCCATATTCTCATTCAGAAATAAAAACAAACTATTTCCTTCTGATTTCTAATATTTTTTTCCACCGAAACTTATAAAGCGGGTTGAAGGAGATATTTGAGATCCCTGTCTAAATCCAGGAGTCAAATACAACAGCCCAAACATCTGACACAAGCTCAAACATTTGACTTTTTACAACATTTCACACAGGCAGCGCAGGACTGTGGTCAAGAGTGTAAAACCAGCAGTGTTAGTGTTAATGCACACCATCAGCAGTAACATGTCTCAGGTGGATTTGTCACTTATTAATGAACTACATGACCTCCTGTGAAAGCAGGGCTGATGACAGAGGCAACTTTTTTTTTTATGTGTGGGCGGATGACACACACACATGAGACACATTCCTGCTGATGGTTTCACACTATTCAACTGATCAACCGCTAACAAGCCAAGATACGCAACAATTCGTCACCAAAGACAGGGAAGAAGACTGCAAAATATTTTTTGCAAAAAAAAAACGGTTTTGTATGACATAACTTTGGTCTGTTAAAGCTTCAGTAGGCAGAACGTTTTTTGGCATCATTGGGCAAAAAATAACCTTTCGGCATATTGTAGTTCAAGTGTTCTGAGAGATAACTAGATGTCTGCACCTCCTCTTAGCTCTGTTTTAAGGCTTTAAATAATCTAGCCTGTGATGGGAGAGCGTTCCTATTGGCTGTGCTCCGGCTGGTGGGCGGTGCTTGGTATTTCCTCAACAGATCTCAACATGGCTGCCGGGTCACAAACTTTCTAATTTTACAGCTAAACCGTGCACTACAAGATGTTTCTGAAAACATTTGAGGAGAGAAATAGGCATTACAGTAACAGAATATTGATTCATATTTGATCAGCGCTGCCT
>CAKAKR010056075.1:0-13220 GCA_916700685.1 Adelosebastes latens | reverse complement strand
CCTCTGAATGCTCTAGGTCTCTAGTTTGATCCATCCATCCTCTGAATGCTCTAGGTCTCTAGTTTGATCCATCCATCCTCTGAATGCTCTAGGTCTCTAGTTTGATCCATCCATCCTCTGAATGCTCTAGGTCTCTAGTTTGATCCATCCATCCTCTGAATGCTCTAGGTCTCTAGTTTGATCCATCCATCCTCTGAATGCTCTAGGTCTCTAGTTTGATCCATCCATCCTCTGAATGCTCTAGGTCTCTAGTTTGATCCATCCATCCTCTGAATGCTCTAGGTCTCTAGTTTGATCCATCCATCCTCTGAATGCTCTAGGTCTCTAGTTTGTGGCTGTAAAGTTTCATGAGGCTGTGATTATCCTAGAGGTCACCACAGGTCATTTTATACAGTGAGGTCAATGAAATGTCTCCTATGGGGACTAACATCATCACACATGAATACAGTTGGGCTCATTGGATCCACAAGAGTCTCAGCTTTACAGTGAGACCCAATTTATGTAATTCAAAGACTGTTTAGGGACCCCAGTATGCAGAAATATTCAGGTACACCATTCATAGAATAGGCGAAACCCATAGAACCCATTTACATTCACATATCTGGAGGTCAGAGGTCAAGGGACCCCTTTGAAAATGGACATGACAGTTTTTCCTCGCCAAAATTTAGCGTAAGTTTGGAGCGTTATTTAACCTCCTTCACTACAAGCTAGTATGACATGGTTGGTACTGATGCTTTCATCAGGTTTTCTAGTTTCATATGACGTCTTTAGCTTCATTCTAGCTTTAAAACTGAACCTACTGGAGCCTCTGAAAAAACACTCAGGATCGGGTCTCAGGGGGTTAACATAACTGCAGCGAGTGTGGCTTCGTTGTTAGGATATACAGTGAATCCTATTACCTGTATATTTATATATATAATACTGTATATATACACATATAGTATATATATAGTGTGTGTGTGTGCGTGTGTTTTGTGCTGCGATGCTGAGCTCACTTCATGCTTCATCATGTCTCCATTAACAGAGCGAGCAGGCACCCACTGAGGTCACCCACAGCAGACCCCCCATAAGGGACTCCACCAGGGACAACACTGCATCTTTTCACACACAGCAGCGGCAAAAAAGCGAGGTCCGACATTCAGCCTGCACCCACCATTCCCCACCCACATCCAGTCTTCCGAGAGCGCGGATGTGGGTGGATGCTGCTGTCATGAACTGCTCTCTCTCTCTCTCTCTCTCTCTCTCTCTCTCTCTCTCTCTCTCTCTCTCTCTCTGTGTGCCTCTTCATTTTCTCTGTGTGCTTTGCTTCCCTTTAATGTGACTATTTTATGATTGCACAGTCAAGCCTGTCATCCGAGCAGTTTGATTTCTCAGATACATTTATAGCCTCTGCAGATTTATTATAATAATTTGTAAATCAATACGCCTCCTCCTTTTTTTTGTCTGTTCTGTCAGGTAAATAAATATATCAGCAGCAGCAGCTCAGATAGAGAGAGAGGCATGCAGAGGAGCAGAGAAGCAGAGCCTTTTGTTTTCATGTGACCAGGTGTTGTTCTGTTGTGACTCAGGTTGGCTTATATCACGACCAGCAGACAGAAGATGGGGGCTCCTCTAAAGAGAACCGCAACATCTACAGCGAGTCCATGCCGAGGAGGGTGGGCAGCTTCTACAGAGGTGGGTTCAGTCACACTGACGTATCTCATATCACTACACACATTTAAAGGAACAGTGTGGAACATTTAGAGGGATCTAATAGCAGAAATGGAATTTGTAAGGGATAACGTACAGCGAGCCGGTCATTGTTGTGAAATAAACCCCAACGCTGGACGGAGTGGACATCGCGGAGCGGTCCTGAAGGGGTTTATTTCACAACAATGACTCTCAAGCTGCACATTATCCCGCTTATTACACGGCTACTTACTGAAGACATCAATCATTTGACACAAAAATGGTTCACAAGAGTCCGACATCAGAGCTGCGCCCATGGCAACGGTCTGTTATACATAGCAACGGTCTGTTATATATAGCAACAGTCTGTTATGCATAGCAACGGTCTGTTATGCATAGCAACGGTCTGTTATACATAGCAACGGTCTGTTATACATAGCAACGGTCTGTTATACATAGCAACGCTCTGTTATACATAGCAACGGTCTGTTATACAGTATATAGCAACGGTCTGTTATACATAGCAACGGTCTGTTATACATAGCAACGGTCTGTTATACATAGCAACGGTCTGTTATATATAGCAACGGTCTGTTATACATAGCAACGGTCTGTTATACATAGCAACGGTCTGTTATACATAGCAACGGTCTGTTATACATAGCAACGGTCTGTTATACATAGCAACGGTCTGTTATACATAGCAACGGTCTGTTATACATAGCAACGTTTAACAACGGTTTTGTACTCGTCGGCTCACATTATCAGTCTTGGAAAGGGAGGAATGAGCGGAGGTGGTTGTAATCTGCAACCTCACCATTAGATGTCAGCAAAATCCTACACACTGTACCTTTAAGCATCAGTGCCCGGTTGCATAAAACCACTTAGGCTAAGGTTGCCCTTAAATTTTCATCTAAGGATGCCCAAGAAAATAATAGAGCTGCATAAAATCACCATAAGGATTTCCTGAGGATGGAAGGGAAGCCCTTTGATCCATAAGTGTTTGCCCTTAGCTACTAAAGTATTCCCATACCAGTCTCTTAACAGTGAAATAATTTGGGGAACAACAACTTGTTAGACCATCAGTCTATCTACAAAATTTCTATTATATTAAACATATACATATTATATATGAAATATGAAATATATATATATCATATTCTTTGAGGAGAACATTCTCATTTGGCTTCCTTTTTCTTTTAGTATTCTCTTTGTTGTCCATTTTGGAGAAGCTGTCAAGTAATGTTAAAGGATGATGATGATGATGATGATGATGTGAGTGAAGCGTAACCATGGTAACTGATGTTCACATGTGCTGTATTATGGTAGTAACTACCGTGAATGCTTCAGTTTAAACACTTTGACAACCTGAGAGTCTTCATGCAACGCTCCTAAATGAACCTCTTGAGTTAAGGGAAATATTTAAGGTTGAAACTTAAGGTAGTTTATGCAACTGGGAGCAGACACTTACAGCATCTCTCATATAGCTACTGTATATTCTGACCCATACTAGAGTTCTGAGCCTCGTACCGATGTTTAGGGCCCGAGCACCGACAACGCCGGGCCAGCAAAGGCCCTGTTGAAACTGTAGGAATTATTATTATAAAGAATCGCATATTTGAGGACCTTAAGGTGCTTGAATAGTTGTTAAACGTGGCACACTTATCAGACACGGTGTAAAATTTTATATTTTAAGGGTCTCGGGGCTTGGGTGTTGCAAAATGACTCGCTAGCGCCCACTAGAAATTCGTAAAAATCGTGCCCCTCGCTCCAGTTTCACCTACATGTATGAAATTTGGCAGACAGATGTAACATGTGGAGACGCACAAAAAAACCTCTTGGAGGTATGCCCAAAACTCAACAGGAAGTCAGCCATTTTGAATTTAATGTGCGATTTTTTTTTTTGCCCATTTTTTGCGTTTTATAGGCTGCGTACTTTAACAAACTCCTCCTACAGATTTAATCAGAACGACTTCAAATTTGGTCAGGACCATCTTAAGACCTTAAGGATGAAAAGTTATTCAAATGGTGACTTTTTGTTGAACGGCGTTGCCGTGGCGTGGTGGCCATTTTTCACCATTCGCCATGAAACAGGAAGTTGTAACTTCTGCGTACTTTGTCAAATCTGCTCCACATTTCTCAGCAATGATGGTGGTCCAGGCCGGAGGTCATTTATATGACAAATTAGACTTATAGCTCCGGTTTTGGGAGGTATCCACCGCTGTTCCTGCCACTACCCCCGACGTGCGGGAAGGTGCGAGGGCCCGTTCATCGCTGCTCGCAACCTTAATGATATTTGAAGCTATAAAAAATCCTTAAAAATCTTCTAAAAAAAGTTTAACAATTTAACATGAACACTAGACTTTGACTAGAATCTATTGAATTTGGTTATTAAACATAAATACTGAGTTATTTTCTCTGAATATTACCCTCTTCCCCCGGCTCCATAGTTTGTTTGTTTTTTACCTACAATGGCCCTAACACGCCGTCGTAATTAATCTACCACAGTTTGCTTTGATATAGTAAACCAGTATAGACTGAAAAACAAGAAGCAGAATTAGTTTATTTTGTGCATCAAAATGTGAATGAACCTTTTTGTTGTTTGTTGAACAGTCCCTTCTCCCCGACCAGACAACTCCTTCCATGACAGCAGGGGTTCGAGCCGGGGCTCCGGTCTGTCCGGGGACGGCAGCAATCTAACCAACCACTCCAAGCGCCAGCCGTCGTTTGACCCCTGGTAAATCATCCCCTCCTCCGTCCACAACACCAAAGAATACCTCCTCTAACTTACAACACACATCTGTTCATTGTACATCGCTCTGTGAAACAATGGTCACATGAGGTGGCGGCTTTAATGCCAGGTCTCGTTGGGGAGTTGAACAGTATGGTACATTTTTAGTTGTGACGTCACGCTCAGTATAGCCTCTTTGTTTTATTTCCAGGACTGGCCCAGATACCGTGGTGCTGAACCCCTCTGAGCCGTCCAAAGAAAAGGAGAAGCAGGGTTTCTTCAGAGCAATAAAGAAGAAGAAGAAAAAATCTCAAATGGTAACTCGTATGTCAAAGACTTCTTCTGAGGATGTCTGGATGTTTCATGCACATGTCCTTTGACCTTGTTTGTGTTACGCCGTCTGTATACGTACTCTATCTCCTCCTCTGCTTTTCAAATGTTTAAAGGGATAGTTCAGGTGTTTCTCAGTGTGGTTGTATGAGGTTCTTCTCCATAGTCAGTGTATTACCTGCAGTAGATGGAGTTAGTAGAAACAGACAGGAGAACCAGCACGGGAGCAAAGTTAAGCTGCAGAAAAACACATTTTAGACACGTAAAAATATATATATATGGGATTCAGAGCATTAATATAGCAGCAAACAACTATTATCTATGTAAAGATATAGAGGAGTAATATCTACCTGAGCAGAGAATAAAGTCAAAGAGTATAGACGCAAAGATACAAAACTCTAGTGTTTTTTTGACAACAGCCGCTGCCGCCTTTTTGGACTGAAAACACTCATTATATTTATAATATTTTCCGGTTATACACAGGCCTTTTTAGTAGAATATGACAATAGAATAGAAATAATTTAGTTTTACTTTTGTACAGCTCTTTTTATGCCTCCGGTAGTCGCTTTCAGTCCAAAATGGCGGAAGCGTAGCTCTGCTGCTGGACGCTGATGTTGCAGAGGAACGAACAATTGACTTTCACTTCAAGTCTCTCTCCCTCTGTGTGAGTTGTAATTCCGTGCTTTGTTGACGTAGCCGGGCTGGCTGCGCATGCTTTTCAGTGCATGTGAGTCTCTCTGTCGTGTTCCACTGGCTAGCTAATCGCCGCCGCTTTGCACTGCTCTCATACGGTGGTTACAGCTGATAACGCAGTACCGACCGACGTCGTTGTCGAGGCGGCGGTAGACCAGCAACTCCTGTGTTCCAAGAGGTAAAATTACTGTTTTTCTCAATGGAGTCTGGTGGCTTTGAAGAGAGCATACAGTACATAACGTCTTCAGTTCCCCGTCAGAAAGGGCTGTCGAGGTAAAGCGGTGAAAATATTCTAAATATAGCGTACACTTAAACTGATATTGATATTTTTAGGTATCTAAAATCCGTTTAGCTGCTGCCCCGTCCACAGCAGGACTTTACTTTGCTCCAAACTCCATCTACTGTAGGTAATACACTGACTATGGAGAAGAGCCTCATACAACCACACTTCAAAGAATCAAATTACATTACAGACGTATATGATCACGTGTTGTTGTTGTTGTTGATGTTGTTGTCGTGTGCACCATGTTTCCCTGTGCCACCAGTCATGTGCCTCTATATATTCCAGATGCAGGTCCCCGAGGGAAGGCCTCCCGTCATCAAGAAATGTCTTTTCCCTCTGTTTAGCCCAAAGAATAACATAAAGCATAGCTCCTCATTGAGAGTCCTCCCTGTAGTGTCCTCTCCCATGGTACACGCTGTTTTACACTCTCCTACTCACCTCCTCCTAACGCCATCTCACACCGCATGCTTTAACAACAAATAATCTACTATACTGCTCCATTGATTCACTTTTACGCTTCTTTTCAGTTGAATGGCGACAAAATTCATTCACTAATAATGAACACAAACCAGTCAGATCCATCTGTGAGGGTACAACTCTTCAACTCTGAGTCAATAACGTGCCTAATTAGTACGACGGAGTATTAGGGGCCACATTAAAGGGAAAAAATAGAGAATAAAGTTATAACTTTACTAGAAAAAAAGTCGTAATATTATGAGAATAAAGTCGTAATATTATAAAGTTGTAATTTGACGTGTTATTTTAGAGGGGAAATAGTGTGAAAATGAGGAACGTGGAGCATCTTGTGAAGTTATACTTTCACAAATAACCAAATACTTCATCTTTCGGCTCATCAGCACCACATTATCATCAGTATCAGGACCTGGAAAAGAAACTGCATTTATTCTGAAGAAAGAACCACACGGACCTGATGGAGGAAACTGACTATTTAGTGGAGGAGGAGATGACTTTTATTATCCTAAAGTTATGACTTTATTCTCGTAATATTATGACTTTCTTACATGTAAAGTTATGATTTTATTCTTGTAATATTATGACTTTTTTTCTCATAAAGTTATGACTTTATTCTAATATTATTACGAATTTTTTTTTCTTGATTAGTATGACTTTATTCTCATTAAATTACGACTTTTTTCTCGTAAAGTTATGACTTTATTCACGTAATATTATGGCTTTTTTTCTTGAAATAGTATGACTTTATTCTCATTAAATTATGACTTTTTTCTCGTAATATTACGACTTTATTCTTGAAATCTCTGATTTTTTTCCCCTCAATGTGGCCGTGATCCTCGTAACATTGAATGTTCACATTATTGATTGTTTTCAATATAATGAAACGCAGGGCTGTTTACAAGCAAGTTCTGATTCTTGCATTGAGTCCCTTTAACGGCGTGTTTCCAGTTCAATGAATGGATCTGGCTGGTCGTTTCCATTTGACTCTGATCAGTCACCGCTGATTTCAGACAACAGCATGTCTGCGGTTAAGAGCTGAGGATGAACGAGAGCGCTCTGCTTTGGTTGAGCTCCTGAGATTTTAAGAGTCTGTGTGCTGCCTGGTTACACTTCACTTTACTTCACTTTACTTCACTTCCCAACATCAGACAGCAGCATTTGATCAACTTCTCGGCCCCTCGAGGTGCATCTTAACCCCTGACTTGATTTAGATCAGGAAGGAGGAGGAAGGAACCAAAAGAGTTGATAAATATAAAAGCATCCACATTTTGACATGTTAAACTGACTTCAGCATGAAACAGGTGTTTGAGGCTCTTTCTTCCCCTCACATTTCTATTTATATGCGACAGACTGCTCAGATGCTGGGAGGGGGTTAACGCTGATGACAGAGCACAAATAAATGCAATCTGGCCAGAAGGAATCAGGCAGTCAGACTCCGAGATGGTGGAAAATAGTGTTTGCTGCATAAAGAGTAGATCATTTGAAATCACTGAGGCTTCAGGTGCGTTATTAGGGATTGTTTTAAACATCTGAAATCATCCAATCATTAACGAGAGGAGTCGTCTCTTCTCTTCCTCAGATCGCTGAATGCTTTCTGGCACCAGATGCATGTTATGGTTTTTAATTTGTATGAAGTCACTGCACTTTAAAAGAATTATTGCTAAAAGTAACTTAAGATTTATGTCCATGTTAAATCAACACGTGTAAAGGATAACACAACACACACAAATGTTTTCTTACGACGTCGTATTCGGGCCATTGTAGATAAAAAAAATTAATTAAAAAAATTACAGAATCGAGGGGAAGGGGGTAATATTTTGAGAAAATGCTCAGAATTTCCGAGATTAAAGTCGTAAATTTACGAGAAAAAAACTTGGATATTCTCTTATTGTTAAAGTGGTAAATTTATGATAAATAAATATAAAATACCTCTGATATTCTCTGGGAATAAAGTGGTAAATATATGAGAAAGAACTCTCAAATTTGCAAGAAAAAAAAACTTGGATATTTTCCGAGATTAAATTGGTAATTTAGGGGAAAAAAATCACAAATTTAAAAGAAAAAAACCTCTGATATTCGCTGAGATTAAAATGGTAAAATTACAAGAAGAAAACTTTCAAATTTTTCGAGAAAAAAAAACTTGGATATTCTCTGAGATTAAAAAGGTAAATTTACTAGAAATCTTTTTTTTTATTATTTTAAAAGATTATCTGAGTTTTTTCCTCGTAAATTTGTGTTTTTTCCTCGTATATTTTCCACTCTAATCTCAGAGAATATCAGAGTATTTTCTCATAAATGTACGACTTTAATCTCATATATTCTGAGTTTATTCTTGGAATATTACCCCTCTCCTCCAGCTCTGTAATTGTAATTTTTTTTTCCTACAATGGTCCGAATACGCCGTCGTACATTTTTGAGGTTTTAATAGAACTCTATAAAATAAAACCTTTGAAGGACATTTTGAGCCCGTTCTGTGTGTCTCCTGTTGTCCTTCACATTGTGTGGACCCACCATGGTCACCATGTTTGACACTGTTAGTTTTGGACAGTTTAAATGATATCTATCTACGCCCGCTGTGTGAAAGGTTCCTAGTGAAGGCGTGGACACGGTCATCCAAAAGTCCTCCAGGTCCTCCGGTCACCAGAGCAGCAGCCGCCACAGGACCCGGGACAAGAGCAGAGACCGGGACCAAGACCGGGACAAGGACTGGCCGCCTGAGAAGCTGTCCGATTCACACTCTCCGGTGAGTCTCAAAGAAAAGAATAATAGATGCATGTTGTTTTAAAATTAAAGGGACTATTTGTAACTTTCAGAAATGCTTGTTAACAGCGACACCTGTGGCCGTTAAGTCAACGAAAGTCAGCGTCGGGCTCGTGCTTGCTCGCTCTAAATAGACATGAAGGAGCATCGCTCAAAACAGTGAGGAGACGCACGTCAGCTAAAAGCACAATATCACTCTATATTTCAGCTGCTTGGCAGTAATGTTAGCTGACCAGACGAAGGTCTCTCCATGAATCAATGCTGATCCTAGTGTTGGCTTTTCCTGCCTCAGCTGAAGCAGGAAGAGAAACGTTATCGCCTCCCGACTACGCCCGCAGGGAGACACCGCAGTTTTGGTCGGAGCTGAAGCAGCGGGGTTCCGCAGAGAGTAACGTTATCGCCTCCTGACCGCAGCCGGAGGGAGCAGGGAGACACCAGCACCTGGTCGGTGACGGTAACGTTTCTCGCTGCGGAGCCCCGTCACTTCACAAGACACGGGAAACCTCTGTTGGTCTGGAGGAGCTGCAGCAGTTATTTCTGCACAAACGTCCACTGTACATTCACTAGATATTCTCAGAGCTAAACTAACTCTTCTGCAGTGTGGAGTGAGCGCGCGTTCACGTCTAGAGGTGGAGCGAGACAGCCAGAACGCGCGCGGTGTGTGAGTGAAGGCAGGCAGGCAGAGGAGCAGTGACTTCAGCCACACGCGAGCACGCATATGGCGAGCGCGCATATGGCGAGCGCGCATATGGCGAGCGCGCATGTGTCCCGACCCGGTACATTTATACGCTTAAAAAGTTACAAACAGTCCCTTTAAGTATGTGGGTCATCTGTAATAATGTGTGGTGTCCCTTTCAGAGTCAACCACTGAAGTCTCTGCGTAAAC
Source organism: Adelosebastes latens (assembly GCA_916700685.1). Lineage (NCBI taxonomy): Eukaryota > Metazoa > Chordata > Actinopteri > Perciformes > Sebastidae > Adelosebastes > Adelosebastes latens. Next base: position 3,395 of record CAKAKR010056075.1, on the reverse strand, counting down.
TCCTGCACCTCTCGTCCTCGTCCTCCAACCAGACGTCGCAGTCTGACATGCGCTACCAGCCGCTGCCTAATCCGGCCTCCGCTCAAGGCGGTTTCACGGAGAGCCGGGGTCACTCAGGGGTCGGCACGCCCCAGCTGAAGAGCCGACAGACAGCCTACCCGCTGCCGGGACAGCTGGAGTCCGGCTGGCACTCGTCGGCCCTGGGCCGCCCCGAGGGGAACCCCTACCCGGAGCAAATGAGCATCAAGGGAGGCCAGAACGGGCACGGCTTCGGACGCCCCTCCAGGTCTCGTATGCCAAACCTCAACGACCTGAAAGAGACGGCTCTGTGATGTCCTCCGTCACCTTACAGCTCTCTTCAGACTCCACCGTCACCCCTCCGTCGCTCCTACACGTCCCCTTACGTAACACAGTACACCTGCTTACTGCACACACACACTGATACCAAACCTTCAGTTTTAGCTATTTATGTCTTCATTTTTTTTAAAGCTTCCATGTTTGATAGACTTTATATTATTACTTCTGTAATTCTGATTATAATTTGTATTATAAAGTAAATATATTACAAATTAAATATATATATAAATATATATATATATAAATGGATAGATAGATTTTAAGTGTAAGTATTTTTGTTTCTACTCAATATAGGAATATAGTACATTTTACTGCGTAGTATTTCCTTAAGATCTATTTAAGGCATTCTAAACAAATATACTTTTATCTGGTATAATGTCAGTAACTCTGTTCATCTCACCAGGATCGTCGTTCAAGCCGTGTCGTTTCTGGATGTGCTCCGTCGTTCTGGTCACAGACGCAAAGTCAAAGCAGTCTCGTTCTTGAAAATATAGCTGTAGTGCAATTTATGGTAACAACTTCATTTTACAAGTTTCATGGTTATTAGGTGATAATTAACAAGTAACTTCTTTGGAATTACTGCCAAATTACCCCAATATTAACCTCAAATATTTATCAAAAATTACTTTGTTTGGCTGTCTTGACTCTGAACTTTTATTATTATTATTTTATTATTATTTATTATAAACATTATTTAATAATTATATTCCACTATTTCCCAATAGCTGGTAATTTATTTAATACATTTCCCAGGAAAAGAATACAAAGTTAATTGATATGCTTTATTTCCATGTCTGCTGATAAATAGATGATAATTAGCAAGTAACAATATTTACCTCAAATATTTATCAAAACTTATTTTGTTTGGCTGTCTTGACTCTGGACTTTTATTATTATTATATTATTTATTATAAACATTATTTAATAATTATATTCTGCTATTTCCCAATAGCTGGTAATTTATTTAATACATTTTCCAGGAAAAGAATACAAATTGATATGCTTTATTTCCATGTCTGCTGATAAATAGATAATAATTAGCAAGTAATAATATTTACCCCAATATTTACCTAAAAAATGTATCAAAAATTACTTTGTTTGGCTGTCTTGACTCTGGACTTTTATTATTATTATTTTATTATTATTTATTATAAACATTATTTAATAATTATATTCCGCTCTTTCCCAATAGCTGGTAATTTATTTAATACATTTCCCAGGAAAAGAATACAAAGTTAAATAATAAGCTTTATTTCCATGTCTGCTGATAAATAAAAAATAATTAGCAAGTAACAATATTTACCTCAAAAAATTATCAAAAATAACTTTGTTTGGCTGTCTTGACTCTGGACTTTTATTATTATTTTATTATTTATTATAAACATTATTTAATAATTATATTCCGCTCTTTCCCAATAGCTGGTAATTTATTTAATATATTTCCCAGGAAAAGAATACAAAGTTAAATAATAAGCTTTATTTCCATGTCTGCTGATAAATAGATAATAATTAGTAAGTAACATATTTCTTTAAAAAAACTCCCTGAATCATGACATTAGCTACCAGGTTACATCTGTTTTCCACCTCCAATGAAGAGCATTATAAATAATGTTTATAATAAAGTCATTTCTGAGATATTCTGAGGTAAATATTGGGGTAATTTTGCAGTAATTCCAAAGAAATTTCAAATTATTGAAAGATTATAATCACCTAATTACCATGAAATGTGTGGACCTGTAAAATGACCCAGTTTTTCGACACTGACAATCGTTAAAATCTATTTGTTCTTTTTTTAGGATATTTTTTATTCGAAAATAAAAAATTCTAAAAATTGATTCTAAACTTTTAGATTTTTTATTTTTATTTTTCTTATTTTTTTTTTGTAAAGCAGCCATTTTAGACTCTATGGTGCCATAAAGTAGACAGAAATCCTGCCCTACATCGCCCTCTGTAGGAGATAACCAAGCACTGCATCTACTGTATTCTGACTGACTACCACGTGCACTAACTAACTAACTAACTCACATATAGGCACTGACTCCTCACGCACAGTATAGGTGTAAATCATCATTTTCATATATATATTTTAAACACAATAAAACTACCAAGTCACTTCAAGTAGGACACACACACATAATAATAATAATAATAATAATAATAACTGTTCCTTGTACAGACGATACCGACGATCCTTTGGGTCTAAAGTTATTTACTGAAATGTTTATTTATGTGAAAGTGTTATGGATCAGTTATACTACTTATACCAGTTAACGGGTTGAGTTGATACTGAAGGATGTGATGATGACGTCCCTCACTACCAGGGTTTAAAGGAAGGTCTGTTTGTTGCTCATTTCTTACTTAAAGGTTTCACATAAGCAACGTCCAAGTGGTTCTACTTGTTCAATCACTTAAAATAAATGTATAAATACATCCGAAATATTATATATAGTTAATAACTGCTGTAGAAATTTGATTTATACAACTTTTATTTCTGCCTAATATTCCCGAAAAGTAATTTTTACAGCAGCGACAGGAAGACAAAAGCCATTCTGGGTGTTTAAGTTCAGTGGTTCCCAACCTTTTTATTATCGGATTATCCGACGTTCCCAGTGTCCTACATTCCTAGTGTCCTATGTTCCTAGTGTCCTACATTCCTAGTGTCCTATGTTCCTAGTGTCCTATGTTTCCCAGGGTTCTGCGTTCCCAGTGTCCTATGTTCCTAGTGTCCTATGTTTCCAATGTCCTATGTTTCTATGGTTCCACGTTCCCAGTGTCCTATGTTCCCAGTGTCCTACGTTCCCAGCGTCCTACGTTCCCAGTGTCCTATGTTCCCAGGGTCCTAAATTCCCAGTGTCCTACGTTCCCAGGGTCCTACGTTCCCAGCGTCCTACGTTCCCAGTGTCCTACATTCCCAGCGTCCTACGTTTCCAGTGTCCTATGTTCTCAGTGTCCTTGTTCCCAGTGTCCTACGTTCCCAGTGTCCTACGTTCCCAGCGTCCTACGTTCCCAGGGTCCTACGTTCCCAGGGTCCTACGTTC
>CAKAKR010056074.1:0-15425 GCA_916700685.1 Adelosebastes latens | reverse complement strand
CGCTATAAAAGGTGCTCTCAAGAATTCTGGAAGTAACAGGCATGTTCCCAGGTGGTCTGGAAGTGCTGAGCCTTGCCCAGATGCACAACTCAGTCATGGACACAAGCCTAGTGCAGACCTCCATTAGTGAGCACTAGAGACATGTAATAACCAGATTAAACTTGACGCCTGAACAGGGACTTGAACCCTGGACCCTCAGATTAAAAGTCTGATGCTCTACCGACTGAGCTATCCAGGCTTCAAAAAGACTATCCTCTGGACGAAACGTCATCCGAAGTTTGAGCGGGTGAATCCAAAAAACTGAGACAAAAATATGTGTTTACGTCTGGGTGAAAGTGTCCTACTAAAAAGGGCTTTGAAGACTTCTGGATGTAGCACTTATGTTCCCGGGAGGTCTGAAATTGCTGAGTCTTGCCCAAATGCACAAGTAAGTCATGGCCATAAGCAGACATTAGACTTCCAGTAATGACAACAATACTGAGCACCACAGACATGTCATACCCCCAATAAAGTTTACGCCTGAACAGGGACTTGAACCCTGGACCCTCAGATTAAAAGTCTGATGCTCTACCGACTGAGCTATCCAGGCTTCACTAGCCCATCCTCTGGATGAAAGGTCACTGCAAGTTTGAGCCGGTGAATCCATAAACCAGAGTGTGCTAAGTGTCGCTATAAAAGGTGCTCTCAAGAATTCTGGAAGTAACAGGCATGCTCCCAGGTGGTCTGGAAGTGCTGAGCCTTGCCCAGATGCACAACTCAGTCATGGACACAAGCCTAGTGCAGACCTCCATTAGTGAGCACTAGAGACATGTAATAACCAGATAAAGTTTACGCCTGAACAGGGACTTGAACCCTGGACCCTCAGATTAAAAGTCTGATGCTCTACCGACTGAGCTATCCAGGCTTCAAAAAGACTATCCTCTGGACGAAACGTCACCCGAAGTTTGAGCGGGTGAACCCAAAAAACAGAGACAAAAATATGTGTTTACGTCTTGGTGAAAGTGTCCTATTAAAAAGGGCTTTGAAGACTTCTGGATGTAGCACTTATGTTCCCGGGAGGTCTGAGATTGCTGAGTCTTGCCCAAATGCACAAGTAAGTCATGGCCATAAGCAGACATTAGACTTCCAGTAATGACAACAATACTGAGCACCACAGACATGTCATACCCCCAATAAAGTTGACGCCTGAACAGGGACTTGAACCCTGGACCCTCAGATTAAAAGTCTGATGCTCTACCGACTGAGCTATCCAGGCTTCGAAAAGACTATCCTCTGGACGAAATCTCAACCAAAGTTTGAGCGGGTGAATCCAAAAAACAGAGACAAAAATATGTGTTTACGTCTGGGTGAAAGTGTCCTACTAAAAAGGGCTTTGAAGACTTCTGGATGTAGCACTTATGTTCCCGGGAGGTCTGAGATTGCTGAGTCTTGCCCAAATGCACAAGTAAGTCATGGCCATAAGCAGACATTAGACTTCCAGTAATGGCAACAATACTGAGCACCACAGACATGTCATACCCCCAATAAAGTTAACGCCTGAACAGGGACTTGAACCCTGGACCCTCAGATTAAAAGTCTGATGCTCTACCGACTGAGCTATCCAGGCTTCGAGTAGCCCATCCTCTGGACGAAACGTGACCCAACGTTTGGACAAAATCTCTCGGGAAGTTTGAGCCGGTGAACCGTATAAAACAGAGACACAAATATGAAGTTAATAACCCATATTCCCGGGAGGCTTTCCAAAATGCATAACTCATTCATTGCCACAAGCAAACTGTTTTATCCGGAAAGCTTTTGTCCAATACCACGTTCGTCTGGACTGGAAGAGGATAGACCCTGATTTGCCTGTGGCCTGGGAAAACCACAACAGATTGCTATCAGATTTGGGATCTGGCTAACAGAGACACAAATATGTGGCTAAGTCTAAATGAAAATGGATGGGGCGAGCTCTGAAAGTGAACAACTCATTCATGGCCACAAACCAACTGCAGACCTCCCTTAATGATGACAATAGTGAGCACTACAGACACGTCACACAACGAATTTGACCATGAACTAGGTTGGACGTGTACTATTTTGGTAGTTAGTACACAAAAAATGTATCTCAGATCTCAGATTAAAAGTCTACCGACTGAGCCATCCAGGTTCCATGTGTCCAATTTCAGCAAATCCAGTCACGGAGGACAGAAAACACACTTCAAAAGATGTGACAATTCCCTTAACACATTGCTGCAATATTAAAATCGACATACTCTTTGATGGTGATAGAGGTGGGGATCTCGGTCCAGAGGCGGGCAAACTTTACAGGTGTCACCAGTTCCTGAGGGTCTCGGTCTACGTGGGCGTGGAGCATGAGGCGACAGAAGGAGGCCCGGAGGTCAAAGGGCAGCGTCTCGTCCATCATGCACAGAAAGATGAGCTCCACGTCCAGCTGCTTGGAGATCTCGTCTATGGCCAGATACTGACGGTCCAGACACATTCGGGCAAAGAGCTTCAGCTGGTACCTGAGGGTTTCCACAGAGACAGACAGGCTCCATGAGCTTTGCTTTCTTCTATTGCCATTCTTGGGTTAACTTACAATATACTGAAAGTCAATGGTGTGATTTTCATGAAATCTTCTGTGGATTACCCCTCTATGTGTGTCTACCTGTAGTATGTGAGGACGTTCTCATCGTGAGCATTTCCTTGTCTGGCCTCCTGAGCCAGCTGTCTGATGCTTTTCTCCTGTCTCTCATTGGTCTTGTCTGTCCACACCAGCCACACCTGCAGGAAGAGACAAGAACAAAATCGAACTGATTAGACATCTCTGTCTATTCCGATTACAATTTCTGCCTACGCCACTGCTTATGGTTATGATGCCAACGTCCCCAGTTTGATTCCAGGTTTGAAGCTCCACCACTACACCCCCCTCCATGTTCCTCTCCATGTTTCTTGCCTCTATCTCTCCCTCTATCAAAATCTAAATTCAAAACAAATCATTTTAAAACTAGAATTAGTGACTCGCAGTTGTATGCCTCCAGTCAAAAAAACAGTCAAGTTCTAGATACACCCATGACTGTCCAAAATGTCAACACTTCATCATTTTATCTTGTTAGATATTTGTGGGAAATTGTCAAAATTAGCATATGAATTATGGCTGTCAATCGATATCCATAGTTAATCGCGATTCATCATAATTTCTATCTGTTCAAAATGTACCTTAAAGGGAGATTTGTTAAGTATTTAATACTTTTATCAGCATGGGAGTGGCTGCTTTATGCAAATGTATGTATATAGTTATTACTGGAAATCAATTAAAAAACACAAAACAATGACAGATATTGTCCAGAAACCCTCACAGGTACTGCATTTAGCAAAAAAAATATGCTCAAATTATAACATGGCAAACTGCAGCCCAACAGGCAACAACAGCTGTCAGTGTGTCAGTGTGCTGACTTGACTATGACTAAGCCCCAAAACTGCATGTGATTATCATAAAGTGGGCATGTCTGTAAAGGGGAGACTCGTGGGTACCCATAGAACCCATTTTCATTCACATATCTTGAGGTCAGGGGTCAAAGGACCCCTTAAAAAATACCCATTACAGTTTTTTCTCGCTATTCATTCACATATCTTATATCTGGGTTTGCAGTATCTGCAGGTTCTGCAGTATATGTCACTAACAAAGTCATAAAAAAATGTAGACCAAAAAAAAAACAGAGATGCAGGCAGATTTACCTCGTCCTCGTCTCCGTAGTCATCCATCCCCATGTATTCTCCCTGGCCGCCACCAGTGGGCGCATCTTTGGGGACACGACGTCTGGATGGAACAAAATAAAAATCAAGTGAAATTCTAACATGTTGACATTAACTCGCGTGTGTTGGACCGCCGGTATCATTTGTGTTCATTCGCTCTAGACGTGCCAGAGAGGAGAAGGAGCTTGTCTCCATAGATACCAACAACTTCTCTTAATTCCGCCATCAACCATGGAAGAAATAACCACTGGTGCTGCTTTGTACATGTTGTGGAAGTCCCAGATATGTGAGAAAACATAACGCCATCGTGTCTGGGTTCATAACATCACCCGGCGGCGAGCTGTATTCACGTACAGCACCATTGCACTGACTGTATCTAGCAAGCCACACGTCGCTACTGCGGTATGAACCCAGAATAAACAGATCCCCACCTCCCCCTTTAATGTTAACCCTGTATGAATAGGGCCTTAGATGATGCAGAAATCGTTTGTGATTGAGGGGTCAAAGGTTATCCATCCCTCCCTCTCTCCTTACTCTGTCTTGATGAGGATGTCCTGGTTTTTGGGGTCCAGCACACATTTACAGATGAGCTCCTGAGTGACGGGGATGGCCACGTTGTTGGACACACACAGGTCTGACAGGTAGTCCAGAAACCTGCACGAACACAAACACAATATAATAAACGAACAACAACAACATACTGACTGCCTCTCCCCCCTGCTTCCCCCCTCCATGTGTACCTGGGCTCTCGGTTCTTGCGGACCAGGCTGACGAAGGTCTCCACCTCGGTCTTGGTGATGTGTTTCTCCAGCAGCTTTCGGTTGTTGTGCAGCAGGGCGGTGATAGTGTCCTCAGCCAGGATGTCATAACCGATCTGACTCTGCATCACACCGAACTGCTTGGCTATATGCTCCTGGAGGAGGGAGGAAGAGGAGGGAGAGTGAGAGGCTCGCTGCAGACGACATGCTCGACTCTAACCTGGTCTCCCTGGAAGGCGTATAAATACCACGTCATTACACGGACATTCCGTGTGTCATGTGTACTCATTTATAGCTTTTTCATGTGTCATTTGTACGCCACGCAAATGTCAGCAGTTAAGTTTAGGCAAGAAAACTACTTAGTTAGGGTAAAAGAAAACGTCACGGTTGGGCTTAAAATAAGTACATAAACTAAGTAAAACACGTACGGAAAACATGTGACAAACGTCACTAACATAACTTACAAAACAAAACAACGGTCAACAACGGTTTGGAACACGGGTCTTCTGGTTAAAAGTCCGGTGTTTGTTGGAAATGGAGGACCAACTTGTTGATTTGAGGCAACAACATGAGTGTTTAATTAACGTGTCTCCATGACTTCCTCCGTCCATCCTTCGTGAATTTTCAGTACAAAGTAAAAACTAACATCACTAATTCTTCCTGCGCGTCGTCCGCCATGTTTGTTTACACTAAAGACACGTCTGATCGTGTGAGATTTTGTGAGATTTCCATTTCTTTTTAATGGGGACTGTTGTTGTTCATGAATTAATCTGTTTATTTACATATATCAAAAAGAAAAATGGTCCAAGTATAGAACCCTGGGGTACGCCCTTTGATACGGAAAAGCTAACTGAACTGAACACACTGAGTGAGATTTGACAGGTACTGGTCATCATCATCATCATCTACATCCTCACCTGGTTCTTGCGGTAGTCCTCCTGGGAGTGTCGGAGGACTCTGTAGCAGAGTCTGAACATGTACTGGTAGGGAGCGTTCTTCTGGTCCGCCAGCTCCTCCAGACGCAGCAGAGGACCCTCCCCTCCTTCCCGGTCCTTAAAGGGAGCCTTCAGGATGCCAAAGATCTGAACACACACAATCAGATATTTGGTCGTCATGTTTCCTGCTTCTGCTTCGTGATTTCTTTATCAAATACCGGAGTCATTTTGGGATCCTACCTGTTTGAGGATGTTCTGTTCTCTCATCAGTTTCTGTCTCTCTCGGTTGGCTTTGGTCATGACTACGTCCAGGACCGCCTGACCGCTGTTGATGACGTCAGCTACGAAGAAAACCACGTCCTCCAGCAGCTTGATGGCAAACCTGACCCACAAAAAAAAGCGAATGTTAACTCTTCCTCAAGGCCTGCCTCCCTGCCTCATCTTGCTCATGTTACCATGATTCTCTGAATTTGGAGACAATACAGGAAATATCTTTGGCTAATGTAGTTTTCAAAACAACATTTTTTCAGAAACTTACAAGTTTGCAGTTTTGTCTAGAATGTTTACCGTGATTTCTCCGTAATCTACTGGTGGCTGTCAGTATTGATTGGTTAGATGCTAGACGCCCTGCTTCACCTACCCATCATTCTTGGATTAGAGACATTTTCTACTAAAAATTTAATTTAGAGAGAGCGTCATACCGGCGGTCGTTCTGGCTGATGAAGCCCTGGCTGAACTGGTCCACCATGGTGCTCAGCATGGCGCTGGCATCGTTGGCAAAGTCCAGATCTCTGATCTCCATCACAGGAACGGAGACGATGGCGAACGCCTCCTTGTCCTCTTTAGTGGGACACGTTCCTAACTGAAGGACGGGTTACATTAATAAACACTCAGATACACTCTACAAAAACAAAAACAACACTCATTTGTATTTGTATTGCACCTCTAGTCAACTGAAAGCATGTAAAGCTTATTTGAACTTGCGTGGGACTAACCATAAGTCTGATGGGTCTCTCCTCGTCTATGTCGATGGGGACGTTGGTGCTCTGGATCCAGGTGTTGGTGCACAGATGTCTCAGTCGTACGTACGAGTTTCTGGAAAACAACCAGCAAACTGTCTGTTCACTTCTGCTTTATTTAAATCACTCTGCTCCTCTGTGGTGTTTCTAGTCCTGTGTGGTTCTCTGCAGTAGTTCGGGAGGCTGAGTTTGATAAATTCATCAACGTACTCACCAAATCTGCTGCTATGACTTTTTCTTTTAAAAGAAATACTGTTTTCACTCACTACGTAATTCCAATACTTTGCCATTTGTTTGGTTCTTTTGTATGAGGGGTGGAAGTCAGGGCCTGCTTAAGGCGTAGGCCATAGAGGCGGTCGCCTATAGGGCGCCACCTTCTGGGGGAGCACTGGTCACCCTCTAAAAAAAATAATGAAATAAATTAAAATAAAAGGCGCCCTTCCTCATTTTGTGACAAATGAACAAATAAAGAAAGAAAGAAAAACACTTTTCATCCCTGTAACTCTCGTTGTAATAAAACTGAATAAACACTTTTAAGCCAACAATATCAGGGACCAATAGAGCCAAATTTTGCCCCTGGCACCAAAAGGTTTGACAGTTTTTCCTTGCCAAGATTTAGTGTAAGTTTGGAGCGTTATTTAGCCTCCTTCGCGTCAAACTAATATGACATGGTTGGTACCAATGGGTTCTTTAGGTTTTTTAGTTTCATATGATACCAGTATCTTCAGTCTAGCTTTAAAACTGAGCCCGGTACAACCTTCAATAGTTCGATTGTGTTAACGCGTTAAAGAAAATAGTTAATGTGTTTTTGGGACCTTTAATCCAGTATGCAGATTTTTTTCTTTACATGAAAACACTTCGTAGGACAAACCTCCTGTCCTTCTCTGTAGTATTTTAATGTGAAACATCTGCAGGAAGTGACTGCCGTGTGCTCCTACCGTGGTACGAACGAGTCGGTCTTCTGCAGCGTTGTCGGGTCGAGCTCGAACAGCGAGGCGATGTCGTTGCCGTGAGCCACCGCTACCAGCTTGTACTTGATCCTCTCACCGTGGGAGCGCTTGTTGCTCCGACTATCCATCTACGGAGAGGTCAGAGGTCAAAGGGTTAAAATAAAAACAAACTGACCGCTCTTAACTTCAAATAGAAGAACTTATTAGAATAGTTTCTCCAGAGGGGGATATTCTGTTATGTACTTTTACTGTGCTGATATTGTAGTCATGTAGAAATGTAAGTTTTAACTTTCAGACCCGATAAATCTCTGAGGCTCGCTGCTGTTGATGAAGTGACGACAGTGATGAAGTTAAAACAGTGACTCACCGAGGCCGCCAGCTCTGTGGTGTCTCCTTTATAGCCCGGGTTCTCCTACAACAACAACAACAACAACAGTTAAAGATATAATCTACTGCAAGAAGCATTTTTTAGATTCGTCAAAAATATAAATAGGTGCATATTTTTCAGAATATGAATGTTTTCACTTCCTGCACCTCACTGTGGAGCTCTATAAGTATGAACATAATATGTAAAGAAAAGTAAATGTACATTAACTCCTGCTATAAAGTAGAAAAAAAGATTCATTCATTCATTCATTCATCAATCCTTCCACCCAGTGTTGCCATGGTTACCTCAGCAGCCAGGTAGTTGCCGGTGGCCAGGTGTTTGAAGCGATAGAGGCTGTTCCAGTGTCCCGCCCCCCCACGACACGGGTCATGATGGACAACCTGACGGATCAATCAGCACACAGAGAGTTTAATTCAACTTAAGCTTCAGAGGAAACTCACTGTGTGTGTGTGTGTGTGTGTGTGTGTGTACCTCGACCTCCCACAGGGCGTTGGAGCTGGTCGCCGAGGTCGCAGACTGCCTCAGCGTGGTGCGGAGGAAAACGTGGAGTTTGCTCTTGTACTCGTCGCAGGTCAGAAACTTTTCCTGCTCAGCGTGAAACAAACGCACCACCTCGCCCTGAGAGACAGGAAGTTCATTTAAAGAGGCATTAAAGGACATTAAAAAGACCGTAAATTTTGCATGAATTCAGTAACCATGACGACAAGTTTTTGTCTTAAAAATTCAAAACTTCACCAACGATGTAGAAAATAAAAGATAAGAACAGAGTAGAAGAGGATGGAGACCTTCTGATGCTGCTGCAAATATGGGAACTAATTTTGATATTATTATTACAGTATTATTATTATTATTATTCAGTGGATTTTATTTATCTATTCTATTTCTTGCATTCTATCTTATTTTCATTTTTTAATCTTATTTTGTGTTACATTTTCCATCTTATTATGGCATTCTACCCCGTTTTTATGATCATTCTGTCTATTTTCCTTTATTGTAAAACACTTTATGCTGCATTTCTAGTATGAAGGTGCTATACAAATGAAGTTAGTATTATTATTCACAACTGCTTCACACTTCTTCTGCATAGCAACAACAGCTGAGGCTCATGGGTATTGTAGTATTTAAAGTGATCCAACAACCCAAACTAATGGAAAAACCTGGTTTCTCAGAAATGACATTCTGGGCCTTAAAAAGAATATTGATGGTGTAATAATTAATCGACGTTGTCAGGTTTTTGAACTACAGATCCATTATCCTTCTTTGATTGTTTCCCATATTTTTTGCCAATATTTGTTCAAATATCACAATTCTACTACAATATCACTGGATTACTGTGAGACTGAAGAAAACTTAAAAACATGATGATTCTCAGGCAAGTTCTGCAGCTATAAGGAGCGTCTTTTTTCTATTATTTTCTAATTTTTTCTAATTTCTTTTTCACGATGGATAACTGAGATGAGATAATCTCTGCAAGTTTAAGTCAAACTGAATCTAAAAATATGTGCATCATGTCTGTGTCTCCAGATTTGATGTTGTTATGACTCAGAGAAGGAGTCTGATTTTTTTAATGCAAATTGGGGCAATCATTTTAAAGCACTTTAATATAATGAATAAATAAACAAATACTAAAAGCTGTGGGTCAAGACTCCCACAGAGGGTTCGAAACATGAACGTGAGGAGTCATGAGAAGATCGACAGTAGAGCAAAGCAGAAAAAAAAACATGTTTTTTCTGTTTTATTACATTAGTTGCTCTAATCTTTCATTTTTTTCTGTGGATTACTGGTTTTAGTGTTTCAGGCCTTTCAAATAAACAAGGAATAATTACTTATTGGCTGGTCACAACTGGTGGATGAGGGGTCACAAAGTACTTGTATACTGTATGTACTGTATGTACTGAAGTAAAGTAACTCACTCCTTTGAGGACTTCCTCTCGGTGGTCACTGAACATCATGAACAGGTTGATCTTCCAGCTGGTGTTACAATTCACCGAGTTCACCTGCAGAGGGAGGAAGAGCTGTTGACTAGGAGGTTCTGATGCAGTACTCGTCTTCATCAGTATCAGTACCGTATTCAGTACTAGTCCTCATCAGTATCAGTACTAGTCTCAGTGTCAGTACTGTGTCTCACCTCCTTGCAGCCTGGATGGTCGCTCAGTTCGTAGTTTGAAGCGTGAAGCGGCTGACCGGCGTTCACCGGGTTCAGGATCACTTTATCTCCCACCACCACCTGCAACGGAGAGCATACATTAAACACACACACCGCTCGCCCATATTAAATTACGCTTCAGGGATGAGGGGTTCTGTACAGAACAGAGCTGCACGCTGTTGTTTATGTGTTCATAAGTTTGCTCCTATTTGGGTGTTCAGGGTGATATGGAAGTGTATTTACGTTGTCTCCGTTGGCGCGGAGCTTCCAGAAGGGCTGGATGAAGAGCCAGGAGCCTTCGTTCCCCGTCCCGTCCAGAGTGACCCGCATGGCGTTCTTCTCCAACAGAGCCGGCAGACGCTTGTTCACCGTCAGGTATTTATTACTCTTCATATGGAGCAACTGGAGACAGAGAACGTGGCCATTTAGTTCACTGTATGTTAGATAAAGCTAAAGTACAAGTCAACTGATATTATTTATTGTTCTTCATGTTCAAACACAAACCAACAGTGAACGTTTCTACGAACAAGTATTGTGTGTGTTTCAAAGCCTGATATCTCTTCTTCCTCCGTACCATAGAGCTCTATTGTTGCCCTTTTCTGTCATTTTTCACTAATATTTTTCACATATTTTACTAATAATTTTTCACATATTTTACTAATAATTTTTCGGATATTTTATGGCTATTCTCCACATATTTTTGTATATTTTTCAAAAAAAAATTTCACATATTTCAATAATTTAATTATTTAATAATTTATTTTTCACAAGTAAAATATGTTAAAAAAGAAAAAAGAAATTAAACGAAAAAATGTCCCAAATATATGTGAAAAATATGTGAAAAATGTCCCAAAAATATGTGAAAAATATTAGAGAAAATGTCTAAAACAATGTGAAAAATATTAGTGAAAGTGTCCAAAAAATGTGTACAAAATACTAGTGAAAAATGTCCCAATAAATATGTGAAAAAATATCCGAAGAAATTGTGAAAAATATTAGTGAAAGATTTCCCGAAAATATGCGAAAAGTATTAGTGAAAAATGTGTGAAAAATATCCAAAAAACTTGAAAGATTTCAAAAAACATGTAAAACCACATCAGTGAGCCTCACTGTGTCACTGGGTGACATGTTCCTTTATCAGCATGAACACACATACACTGTGGTTTATTCTGACTCAATACCACATACACCGTCCTGCTGCCACTAATACTCATTAGAGCACCACATGTAGATTAAACCGCCGCTGAAAATAATCCCCAACAAAGTCACTATTTCCTCCTGTTATAAAAACTACAGTGAGCAGCTGAACAGCTCCTGTCTGTGTCTCTCAGCTCTAAGCCCATTGGTTCCTACTGAAGACATACATCTTTAAAAATATATAGTTTCATGTCCATTCAGGAACCTGTTTGAGAGTAACAGTATTGAATGTCTGAATGTTGAGATTTGATGACTAGAAAAAGAAAGAACTCAAATATAGAATAACGCCAGTTTTATCTGGAGAGAGAGTGTAAATGTGTGAGAGGTGCAGCTCAGTTGTCAATTACAGTTTAATGGAACGTCTGTCAACCTGTCCACACCTTCAACACACACACACACACACACACACACACACACACCTTTCTCCTGCAGGAATCTTTATCTTAACAATCTGACACAGTTTCACTCAGCAGCGACCACACCCAGATTCACTGTGTGTGTGTATATGTGTGTGTGTGTGTATCACGATGACAGATCTTCAGCTCTGCAGCGAGTTCAATATTGACACTAAGAGATAGGAATATGTTGACACACAGAGCAGTAATCAGTAAGACAGGGTGTGCATGTGTGTGTGTGTGTGTGTGTGCAGCAGTAAGACAGGGTGTGTGTGTGTGTGTGTGTGTGTGTAGCAGTAAGACAGGGTGTGTGTGTGTGTGTCAGACAAGTACAGGAAATGATCACACATGTATCAGCACGGTCAAAAGGACACATGTTGCCATGGCGAGGAGCGGAAGTCTACAGTGTGCATGTACATTTACTCAAGTTCTGTACTGTACTGTACTTTACTTGAGTATTTCCATTGTCTGCTACTTACTTCCTCTACTCCACTGCAATTCAGGGGAAACATTGTACTTTATATCTTTCTTCATGTTCACACTCAAACCAACAGTGAATGTTTCTACTAACAAGTATTGTGTGTGTTTCAAAGCCTGATATCTCTTCTTCCGCTGTGCCATAGAGTTCCATTGCTGTCATTTTTTCAGTAATTTTTCCACTAATATTTTTCACATATTATACACATAATTTTCTTCCGGATAATTTCCACATATTTATTGGACTTTTTTCACATTTTTAGTAATATTTTTAGTATATTTTTCACATTTTTTTCCACATATTTTACTAATAACTATATTTTTTGCAATTAAAATATGTACAAAAAAAAAAATATCCCGAAAATATGCGAGAAACATTTTTGTAAAATGTCCCAAAAAGATGTGAAAAATATTTGTGTAAAATGTCCAAAAAAATACATGAAACATGTCCAAAAAATATGTGAAAAATATGTGAAAAATATGTATAATTAATTTATTATTTAATGTTTATATTTATTTAATGTTTTCATATTTTTTGTACATTTTTCATAATTTTCTTCATATATTTCATTAATAATTATATTTCTTTGCAAGTAAAATATGTAAAAAAAAAATTTAAATATCTGAAAAATGTGAAAAATGTCCAGTTATTCTGAGCAGTATGACTCCAGTGTATTAATGTGCAGAGAGCAAATGTGTCAACGAAATCTGCTTCTTGCTGCATCAGAATGCACCGTAACATATCAAACATACCGATCTGTTATCAAGAATGATAAACAGCCTTTTACCTGTATGATGATAACATATCACTGTTGTTTCAAACACTCTGTCTGAGCCAATCAGTAACCTGCACATGTCCTGTTTCCTATTGAGCCTTATTTTCAGTCCTGGACTGCAACAGAGCCTCAGTTTCATGTTTAACTTTATGAATAACATATATATGTTTGTAGTTTACCTGCATGACGGTTCCGTATTTGACAACGTCTCCGTGGACTTTCTTGTTTTCTGTCTCGTTCTGCTTCTGCTCCAGATTGGACGCATGCTGCAAAACACACACAAACACATAGTTCACTCTATTGACTTGTAACATGGAGTAAAATCTGTCTGTGGACCCTGTCTTTATACGCCACAATACAACCAAACAATAACAATGAGCAGTCAGAGTATTTGTAGTAATAGTGAAACCCTCCTGTTCCCTGTCTCCTACACAGTCACATGTTTCAGACGGAGATCAGTTTCATTCTCTGTGATGTTTGAGAGAACGGAGACAGAGCTGGCATGTGTTTAGCTTAGCACAAAGACTGGAAGCAGAGGGAAACTGCTAGCCTAGCTCCTAGCCTAGCCTATAGGACTTTGGTATTTTGATTTGTCATGTGCTTGTGGTTCATGTTAGGGCTGGGCACGATATAAATCATCAAAATGATATTAGTAATGGATAATGTACAGGGAGTCGGTCATTGTTGTGAAAGAAACCGTGACAGGGCGATACTGCACCCCAACGTGGGGCTTGCATCGCCCTGAAGGGGTTTCTTACACAACAATGACCCGCTAGCTGTACATTATCCCGCTTATTACGCGGCTACTTAGTAAAGAAATCAATAATTTGACACAAAAATGGTCCGACATCAGAGCTGCGCCCATAACAACGGTCTGTTATACATAGCAACGGTCTGCTATAAAGAAATAACAGACCGTAGAACGCCGTGATTGACCAATCAGAATCGAGTATTCAACAAAGCCGTGTAATAAAAATGTATATCTTATATATTTTTCTATACCGTTTCTTTCACGATATAGGCTAGGCCAATATTTATTTATTTTTTCTCAGTAAATTCACTTAAAACTGCTCTGTTCATTTTGCATTCAAGTTCTTAAAATGAGAAAATATATTAGTTACAAGTACAACATACAAGTATTTAATTCACACAGGAGTATACAAAAACAGGCTTTACCATGGGGTTATTTCATATAGACTATTTATTTATTGAATTACCTGACAAAAAAGGATTTGCGCCATATCGCCCAGCCTTATGTTTATGTCTTTTCAGATTTAGAGATATTTTTCGTCTTTGTAAATACTGAACTTTATCTCTGATGTTTCTTGCATTCACCTTATGCCTAGTTCACACTACACAACTTCAGCCCTGATTTTCCGTCCCCGACAAAAGCCCCAGATCAGAGGCAAATCGGCGTTGGCTCGCTACTCGCACATCGGCGCTCGAGCGCGGCGCAAACCATTAGAAATAACGGGGTTCACTTAGAAATGTGCTTGATTGAGAAATGTACCTTGATAGTTCGAATCAACAACATTTACTGTAGGAGGTCAGCCCAAATAAAGAAAGGAAGAAAATCACATCGTTGTATCAGACACACAAAGTTGAAAGTGATCAGACCAGAGTATCAGAAATAATTTACCTGTAGTTTCTGCAGCAGAACCACATCACCGATCTTGTCCTTCTCATGTTTGGCTTGTTTGGCTTTCCAGAACTGTTTCTGAGCCGAGTACCGGCTCATAGGACAAACCTTGAACAGGCAGTCTGAGAACACACAACACAACACCATAGATTAGAATAGAACCAGATAACTGAATACAGCTCACTTCAACATGACAACATGAAACAGACATTCATTAGAAACATCATAGAAAACCTGCAAAAGACTAAAATAACAAAGAGATCTTTATTATTATTATATATTATATACATATTCTCTTTAACCTCTTTTACCCGACGGACCCGGTACCGGGTTCGGCTGAGCTGTGTGTTAAAACACTGCCTTTAAAAACTTCATAAAATGCTGTGGTGGTCTTTTTTTCTGAATTGTTTCTAAGAGACCAGACCTTAACGCTACTAAAACAACACTCCAAGTGTATTTTGTACAAACAATGATTGTTTGGCAATGATTTCAATATTTTAGTTACACAATCAACGCACAAGAAATTGTATTTTTACTTTATAACATTTTTGACGTATATATTTTGATGTACAAACTTGACTTTGATCTTATTTGTTATTATCTAAGTTTCACTTGATCATATTTCATTTTTATAATAAAACTCGAGTCAAAATTATACAATTTTGTTGTTTTTTTATTGATTTTATACTGTGCACAATGGTAGAATCTGATGATGCACAGGGTAAATGTCATGGTCAAAGGCTCCATTGTGTGCACATAGCCTCCTGTAGTGGATATCAGTAGTATTTTAGAGCCAGATTCCCTTTCAAGAGGTAGAAAACCCATTTGGCACACTTTCGGTATCCAAGTGGCCAAATGGAGAGTCCGCCTGGTCCTATCCTGACTAAAACCTTTGTAGAATCTATGTGCTTCGTGTTATTTATATCTGCTTTGGCACAGTTGTAGTCAAGGAGTTGCTGAATGCATTCAGTGGCATCTCTGTGCATGGCATCATTGCTATAATGGTGTTA
>CAKAKR010056073.1:0-13153 GCA_916700685.1 Adelosebastes latens | reverse complement strand
CACACACACACACACACACACACACACACACACACACCATATATGTGCATATCAGTGAACTATATACCAGCTACAAAATTAATTATGGGTAATTTATGTTCCTTTTTAAATTCATAATATCAAATAAATGTATATTTCAAGTTGGGGGATTAAAATGTAGCTTTCACACAAAGGTGTTTATGAAAAAGAAATGGCAAAGAGTGAGGCAATAAATGTCTGGTAAGGTAAGGCAGAACATTTAAATGAAAATCTGAAGATAGAAAGTGTGTGAAAAAGCAGAAAGCTCTGAACAAGTCAGGTGTCCGAAAGCTGGTGAATGTGTCACTATTAGTTATAAAACAACGGCAAAGGCAGCGCTGCAATAGCAACTAGACTACACCATATTAATTACGGTCTTCTTCATAAATGAAATGTTTTGTCTTAACAGTTCACATGAAAAAAAAACTTGTAACTGCGGATGCAATACTTACTTGAAGTCATCTTTGTTTATTTACATCACAATTTTTTTAACAAATATTGTTTTCTAATTTTGTTTCAATTAACATACCACTGTCTTGTGGGTTTAAATTATTGTTATAATAAAGTCTGAGGAACAATATTGACATCAGTGCATATTAACTGTTTTACTTAAATTCAACACATGCAAGATGAAAAATTATGGTTCCGTTTTAACTGCTGAACAAATAAAAGAAAACGAATACCAGAGGAACATGTGGTTGCGATCAGTGACACAAAATCAGTTCACTCAGATCCACCCAGAGACTCTAAAACTGTATAAACATTAAACTCCAATGTATTTTGGTCAAAAATCCTCCATTGGAGGTCTGAATTAACTGTTGAGTTGAGTTGGTTGGGCTCTGGGCTAACGATGTGAGTCTTGACTACTGGTCATCCCCTCCACATACCATTTTGGGAGGAATGTATACTCGGAGTCCTTGTGGACGGAGTAGGTCACATCTCTGTGGGGCTCGCAGGAGAACAGGTACACCACACTGGAAGGGACAACAATAATGATTCATAAAATATATTTACTTAAAAAGTACTTTACTTAAAAACGTAGTCTGTCATTGCAACTCACCCTGGATTGTCTTCAGTAGCGAAACGCTTCACAAAAGACAGGAAGTCACAGCAAAAGTTCATACAGACTGTTGGTTTCCAGCAGTTTTGTTCACTCTGTCCAAGACAGAAACATATTTTTGAGTTAATCTTTTATTCAATCACGTCCAATAAATTTTTATTTGAAAAAAAAAATAGATCAAAATAGATTTCTCAATGTTAAGATACACTTTTGATGACCATTTGTTACACATAGACCTACAGTATATAAGAAGTGGACGACGTCACCGTGAGGTCACCCACTGGTTTGCTGACTACGGTTTTGAAGCCTGGAGTTCTGTATTTTGGCCGCTGCCATCTTGTTTTTTCGCAACCAGAAGTGACACGTGAGGGTGGAGCTAAGTACAACCGAACGTTGAATAAGACGTTTTTAGGCAACCAAAAAGGTTATAGTTAACTTTCATGAACTGGAAATACACTGTGAAAGGGTTAAAGTTGTAAGACGAAAACAACTCCAAGATCGGACAACGCCGTAGTAGCGACCTGTCAATCACAAGGTAGCCACGCCCTAAAGCATCCCCTGCTTTATGGTCTATTTGACTCTAAATGGGACCATAATTTACTAAATGAACATCATGCTTTATTTAAGAAGACTGGAAACTAGCGATTGAGACCATAAATTCATGTTTACAATGTTTACTGAGGTAATAAATCAAGTTAGAAGTAGGCTCATTTTCTCATAGACTTCTATACAATCAGACTTTTTGCAATCAGAGGAGTCGCCCCCTACTGGCTGTTAGAAAGAATGCAAGTTTAAGGCATTTGGCTTCACTTCTCAGACCCCGGAGGTTGCCACCTGGTTGTTAATCACTGCAAACAACTTCACTGTACCTTGATGAGCTGTGAAATCTTAGAGATGGGAAAAGTGTCCACGGTCACAACCTTTCCTTCGTGATCCCGGAAACCTGCCACAACACGGGGGACTCCGGGGAGAAAAGACTGGGCCCACCACTTCAGCAGTTTGAACCTGAGGACCATCAAAATGAGGATTAAAAGAGCTTAGAGTAGGTCAAACCAAACATCCAACAAACAACATGACATGAAAAAGTGAATTATGTGATTTTTTTTGCTGTTTCATCATGTACCTGTGGAAGTTGCTGCGCTGTTTGGGGGTGCAGATCTCCGCAGAGGTCTTCAGCTCCACGTAGCATGCAGGAGGAGCCGGAGCGTCGGGATCTTTATCCCGGCAGTCAACCTCACCGGAGAACAGGAGTCTGTGATCTGCGAGCCGCGTTTGCACCACAGTGCAGAAGGCCTCATTAGTGTTAACGACTCCGCCTGGGTCTGGTAAGCTGTGGACGGTATCTACAGGGATGGACAAAGGTGAAGTGTTATCTTTTTATATATGTGCTTATCACCCTATTTGCTTTTATATGATTTGGGTGTATTTGGGTATATCATTTGTGTGTCAAATGTATTAAAATGAGGAAAAGAAAAAAACTGATACAAATTTAAAAATAAAAACACTCACTGTAAATCAGAAATATGTCAAAATAAGTCAAAATTATGGAAAAGCATTTTCCAATCAAATAAAAAAACATACTTTTTTCAGAAAGCATATCCTGATTTTATCTGAGCTGCTATCTGACTTTGATTTAACTTCTTTTTTTTTTATCATCGGGGCAGCTATAGCTCAATGTGTAGAGCGGGTTAACCTCTAACCACAAGGTTGATGGTTCGATCCCCGGCTCCTACAGTCTGCATGTTGAAGTTTCCTTGGGCGAGACACTAAACCCGGGCTCTAACAGCAGCCCACTGCTCTTAAAATTTCTTGGAATGGGTTAGATACGTACGTATATGACAAATAAAGGTTTCATCTTCTTTAATCTTGCTATTCATGTATTTTATCATTCACTTTGGTATTTTATTTCATTTTCGCTCTGTGAAGCACGTGGTACTTTGTTTTGATAAGTGCTCTATAAATAAAGTTTATTATTATAAAAATTATTGTTTTTATTATTACTAAGTCTTACCGACTCAGGTCAAAAATATGAGATACAAAATCCTATTTTTTACTTTTTAACTTCATTAGACCAAATCTTCACTTTTCAAGTTCAATTTATGAACTATGAGATAGTAAGTCACAATGATGAGATACTACATAAAAATACTGACTTTCTTACTATCTCTTTGAAAGTCAAATTTTTTGACGGGATCATAAAGTGATGACTCAGTATCTTATTGTTTTGAAATACCATGAGTACTTTTATTTTGTTATCAAGAACATTTCACCTTTTGTTTTCCTTTCCTGGCTTCCATAGAATGACTAAATATAAAACCAAATGTTTTTATTGTGATGCTTGTGAATTGTCATATGTGAGCTGATGTAAGGCGGTTAATCAATATGATGACTGATCAGTAATCACCAACTGATAGGTAAACAGCAGCTAATACTCTACCTACCTGCACATGTGTATTGCTCAAATTTGTATCCCCCGTACATCATCTCTTCAAGTCTCTCGGTGCGATTCTCTCGGTCCCTACGAGCAGCTTCTGTTTCCACTTCACTGATGTAAAGCGTGCCCCGGAACTTGGTGACCGCCAGCAACCAGCCCTCCCGTGTCTCATAGGGAGTGGTCAGCAGCTTGGTCAGATGACCACGCCATGTCACAAAATCGACATCTAAAGCACTGGGAAGATCAAAGAATATGTGTCCAACAGGCAAATTGTGGTTAGAGGTGGTTGGATTAGAGACTATAGCTCACAAAGGGTAAAAACTAACAATAACACTTACCCCGATGAGGCTGTGGTCCCCCTTGAGCTGACCTTTGATCTATTTGCCAAGATCCAGCGTAGCATGTGGTCAAGCTTCTCCTTCCCGTTGGCCTGATTCTTTACATAGCGGTCCTTGTATCCATCCTTCAGGTCAAAATTAGGATGTCTGTCAGGTTCCACATAGTATCTCAACTGCCTGCTGTCATTAAAGAATCTACGCTCAGAGTCAAGGGAAAAACATCCCACTTCGACAGGCTGTTTGTACACTGGAAAGTCTCTTTCATACAGCTCTCTTCTGATGCTCAAACCCCGAGAGCTGAGTGGGTTTTGCCCCGAAGACTGATGCTGCTGGTGGTTTGGTCCGGAGCGCTTACTCTCCCAGTGACTTCTTCCACTGTCATCTCCATTTCTTTTGTGTGCTGACTGGCGGTTTTGGTAGCTGGAGTTGGGATTGTGGGATCTGTGCTGGTCCATTGCTATCTGGTGGGGAAAAGAGCAATGAAACAAACTGATGACATTGATGATTATTAATATTTTTCCACAAAAAAGCAGTTTTATGCTAACACAAGACCCTACCCACTATTTGTGCATTGTGAATATAGAACTTATTTTGTATGCCTCATATTGAACATAATAGATGCTCATAGCATACTATCCTAACTCTATTATGAATCTATTCTTGCATGGAATCAACAGTTTATTTTATTTAACTTATCCCAATTGAGCACATCATGTGTAAATAACAATAATAATCATATTGTGTGTATGTATGTGAATGCAGACATATTTAAAGATGCAGGTTTCTGTCTTGAATGCATTGAATAGACAGACGTGTGTTTATGTGCATGCCTGCTGTATGTTAGGTTAATAAAGGTTTCCAAAAAGAGCTATTTTTGTGTAGTTTGCTTTGGCAATGTGCGTTATAAAAACTGCTTAACCACTACTACCTTTTTTTTAATGCTGCTACAAGTGCCTCTTATCGAACATAAAAGATGCTCATAGCATACTAGTTTATACTTATCTAACTCTATTATGAATCTATTCATGCATGGAATCAACAATGTTTATTGTATTTAACTTATCCCAATTGAGCACATCACATCGTGATCTGTGTAAATAATAATAATAATATTTTGTGTATGTACGTGAATGCAGACATATTCATAATGTAAACATGCAGCTTTTTGTCTTGAATGCATTGAATAAACAGACGTGTGTTTATGTGCATGCCTGCTGTATGTTAGGTTAATAAAGGTTTCCAAAAAACAGCTATTTTGTGTAGTTTGCTTTGGCAATGTGCGTTATAAAAACTGCTTTACTACTACTACAACTAGATTACCTGTAACCTGTTAGCTAAATACCTGTAATAACGTTAAATGAAAAGCTAACGTACCTTGTCAGCATACACAACAGCTAACAGCTAACAGCTAATGCTAACGTAAAGCTAACGTAACGTTTTGTCAATTTCCAGTCACTTACAATAATAAACAGGACTTTGTGCGGTAAAGACTATGTTACAAACACAAAACAAAACAAAACAACACAAAATAAAGTAAGAAAGAATACTTAAACTAACTGTATTTGTCTCGCTAGCTGGGTAGCTAGCTAGCACAACAAGCTAGGCTAACGAGGCTAACACCCAAACTCAACGCTACTTCCGCATACGCAGTTTCTCCTCCAATCCGCTAGTTGGTGGTACACCGCGTCATTTCCGGTAAAGACTAGTGATGTGTTGGTCACGAACGAGCCGGTTCAAACAGCCGGCTCCCGTCCGAGAGCCGTTTTTTTTTTATTTATTTACTTAAAGGGTCTGTTTGTAACTTCTTACAGGTATAAATCTACCGGGTCGGTTTCCCATGCGCACTCGCATATGCGCGCTCGCGTGTGGCTACGCTGTTCAGACTCAGACTCCAACACAAACTACACGGAAACACCAAAACCGCAAAGTTCTATCTAGTGAAGCCCGTCTGTTAAACAGTGTCAACTCTTCCTGCTCCAGCCCCCCGACCGTGGCCAGAAGACGCGGGGGAGACCGTAGCTTTGGTCTCCAAAGCTCTGCTCCTCTGCCAGCCTGCCTTCACTCAGCTCGCTCCACCTCAGGTGCATGCGCGCACACACTACACACTGCAGAAGAGTTAGTTTAGCTCTGAGAATATCTAGTGAATGTACAGTGGACGTTTGTGCAGAAATAACTGCTGCAGCTCCTCCAGACCAACAGAGGTTTCCTGTGTCTTGTGAAGTGACGGGGCTCCGCAGCGAGAAACGTTATCGTCTGCGATCAAAACTCCCGTGTCTCCCCTGTTCCCTCCGGCCGCGGTCAGAGGCTGAAGCAGGAAAAGCCAACACTAGGATCAGCATTGATTCATGGAGAGACCTTCGTCTGGTCAGCTAACATTACTGCCAAGCAGCTGAAATATAGAGTGATATTGTGGTTTTAGCTGACGTGTGTCGCCTCACTGTTTTGAGCGATGCTCGTTCATGTCAATGTAGAGCGAGCACAAGCGCGAGCCCGACGCTGACTTTAGTTGACTTAACGGCCACAGGTGTCGCTGTTAACAAGCATTTCTGAAAGTTACAAACAGTCCCTTTAAGTGATATATGTGCACACATACTAATCATAGGTCAAAACAGCGCTAAATTTGGCTTAATTATAAAAAGGCAGAAGTGGTCAAATGAAGAGCCGTTTGGGAGCCGAAAGAGCCGGCTCTTCTTGGTGAGCTGAGCCAAATGATCTGGCTCACTAAAAAGAGCCGGAATTCCCATCACTAGTAAAGACCAGTGTAAAGAAGACTGTTTTAAAGTTGTCTGTTGGAGCTGTGAACACGTGTTGGTGTTGAATGGGACCAAAGCGATGTGAATACCGATGTTTTTTTGCTTTTAGCAGCGATCAAGTAAGCGTTTCAACTAGTTTGACTTGTCAAATATGTGCTTGTGTGTTCAGTGGACACACAGAGTAGCTTTAGCTGCGTTAGCTTGGCTAACAAGATTGTGTTTGTCTCATCAAAATGTGTTTTCCCAAGTCAATATGACAGTCTGAGTTTATTCTTAGAGCTATAATTTGGGTTAAAATATTAACTAGCTGGTAGCTGGTTTCTTTAACAGGGGAACAAAGTTTCTTCCGGTGATGTAACTATACTAAATTATGACTCAGAAAAGGGCAGTGTCTCACCAAAGGAGAACTAAGTGGTTAACTTAACTGTTTCTTTCAGTTAGGGAATGTAATATATAGTATAACTATTTTCCTGCCCAGATACAAATCTGACATGGGGTCTGTGTATTTCAGTTGTGTCTGCATGAGAAAAGCAGCTGTCTGGGTTTTATTGGATTTTATCTGAGCTGCTATCTGAGTTTGATTTAATTTCATGTTTATCATTTTAATAATAATAAAATAAAAACACTGACTGTTTGTCAGAAATATGTCAGAAATTTGGCCTTTTAAGTCAAAATTATGGAAAAGCATTTTACAACTAAATAAAAAAAAACACACCTTTATCAGAAAGCATATCCTGATTTTATCTGAGCTGCTATCTGAGTTTATTTTGTTGATTTAATTTCTTGATTATCATTTTAATCTTGCTATTCATGTATTTTATCATTCACTTTGGTATTTTATTTCATTTTCTCTCTGTGAAGCACGTGGTACTTTGTTTTGATAATTGCTTTATAAATAAAGTTTATTATATTAAAAGTTATTGTATTTATTAGTACTAAGTCTTAACGACTCAGGTCAAAAATATGAGATACAAAATCACATTTTTGACTTTTTAAACTTAACATTTTTTGGACTTAGGTCAAAATTAAATCAAAGTTTTTAAATTTCTAAATTCAAAGCACAATATACTAAGTCTTCTTTTTCAACCTAAAAATTGTAGGAAAGTTGTAGTTAGAGGTGGTTGGATTAGAGACTATAGATCACAAGGGTAAAAACTAACAATGACACTTACCATGATGAGGCTGTGGTCAACCTTGAGCTGACCTTTGATCTATTGGCCAAGATCCAGCGTAGGAACAGGTTTATTCTGCAAGTCATGATTTCTCTACCACATGTTTTCCTCCAGGTATGAACAGGAAACGGGCTCTGATATCAGACACTTTCAATTTGAAGAAAATAAGAAATGACACACAGAAGTTTGGAGCTGTCAGTAATGGAGATGGTAGGTTTGACTGCTAAAAATCGAATTACAATCTTCCCCTTAAAGCATGTAAAATTCACTTTCCATTCATTGCTTCACCTAAAAGGACCGACTGACATCAGATCCACCCTTGAGTACCTCATGACACTGTTCCCCAGGAAGCTCTTCAATGACGCCTTACCTCAAATTGTTCTTCAGCACCAACTCTACAGCATACACAGTGACAAGACTTTGGTGGACAAGGAGCTGGTAAGATTGCAATTTAGCGTCAGAAAGGTCATATGTGTGTCTCCATCTAAATGTGAAAACACAACCCACTTTCCTCCCTGTGGTCCACAGAATAAACTGCGGGAACAAGGAGAACTGCTGATGTTCCAGCTGGGGTTTGATGCAAATGCTTTCGGGCTGGTTTTTGCTTCAGATTACAAGGCCAAAGTGCTGGCAGGAGAGGAAGGCAGAGCGACACTAGCGTCAGTGGAGAAGTTTTTGGAGAAATTGCCGTCTCCTTGCACAGAGCTGAGCTTCAGCAAAGACAAGATGCTCAAGGAGCTCCTCTTCACAGACTCTGAGATAACGTATGAAAGACTCCGTTATCTATCTCATGTTATGTTTACTTCAAAAATGAGTCATTGTTTGAAAAACATCTCATCGTGCACCTAAAAGGCTTTAATAAGTGTCTTCTCATGTGTTTGGCACTTGCTTTTTTTACGTTTAGAGTGTGTGAAAATACACTTTCAAAGATCAGCACATACTTTATTTTCTCACCCTCCAGGCAGCTGGTTAAGTCGGGGGTCCTGACTGTGAGGGACGCAGGCAGCTGGTGGCTTTCCATTCCCAACTCTGGCAAATTCACCAAGTACTTTATACAAGGTGGGTGTTACGAAAAACAGGGAGTCTCAACAGTACTTTGCTTTAACGATGTCACATGCAAATTTCTCATTTTACAAGATTTTTGACAGTGCCTTGCTAATTGGAGGACTGTTTGTTTTCTAACCATCTTACCGCTCTTCCTGTCAGGTCGTAAAGCAGTGCTCGGCATGGTGAAGAAGTCCAAATATAGCGAAGTCTTAAAGGCAGAGCTCGAGGAGCGGCGAACAACCTCACATGTGAAATTCCACATGAAATACCACATCCATGACATTGTTGGTGCAGAGCTGGTAGAGAGGTAACATTTGTTTGTATACAAGTTGCATTCTGTCGACTCTGACGAGTTGATTTTTAATTAGAGGTTTAGCAGTGAGTCAGAGTTTACCCAGCTGTCAAATGAAAAGGACAGGTACTTCATGCAGCTGCTCTCCCATTTATGATCCTCTCCGTTCAGTAATTGAGGGGTTTAACAACCCTTAGGCTAGAAGCTGGGTCTCAGGTGTTACAAATATGTGCTTGTTGTTGTCAAAACCTTCAAAAAAACAGCCAACAACTATTTTCTTTTTTGCAAAAATTTCCAATGCATATCTTGAAAATAAATAAAATTTGTTCACAAAAAAACAGCCAACTTGATCCCCGTAATCATGACATGATAAAGTAAAAGCTATGTTTGCAAAATCTCAACTCAAGGCAACTGTTGTTTTATAACTTGTTACTCATCTTGGGCTCTTGGGGAATCCTAGTTTGTTGCATCTTCATTTACTGAATAAATTCTCTGTTTTCTTCCCAGCATACCTACAACTTCAGGAACCTTGTTGCGATTTGTTGAGTCCTGAACCACAGACTGAAATTGGTGCTTGGTCGAAGCTTGAAGATCAGAAGATCTACGAAGATTGTAAAGTGTTTGTATTATGATTTAGTCAATTTATTTAACATTTCAGAGTTTGATTCTCCGGTTGAAGATGGATGGATGGAGAGTTTGATTCTGTGCAAAATGTATTATAAAAACCTTGTGGGTTTATGAATTGTCAATTATGTTGACATGACCTTGTCAGGTTTTGATTTATCTTGTAATAAAAAGTATTTTCTTTCCCCCATATGAAAGTTATTTGTCCTCTGTGTGATGTTTGAACTTTGGCTTACCGTTGAGATCCATCAGTGATCCATCAGTCCTGCATTACTGTCATAAACATAGCTCAGTGTTTTTTATTTCAGATATCATATGGGGTTAATCTAATGTAAGTCTAATATATATAAATTCCCTGGCCACTTTATTAACAATCCAATACAACAGATCTTCCACTCATTTTTCATTTACTTAGATTACAATGTGTTAAAACTGTCAGAGGTGTTAATTCAACTACACTGTATGTTTATTACTGAGATCTAAGTTAGTGGTGGTGTTGAACATATAGAAATGTCTAATATTCTTCCAACCTCACATTTGTAAATAGGGTGGGCAACACATTAGAAACACCTCAATATAATGTACTCCAGGTCAACAACACTGCAGACTACAATCCCAATGATAAACATATAGTTCAATTAATTCCTATTAATAATTAATAATATTATCTTTGTAAAAGGTAGAATTTATGGCAGAGCTGGTTGTATATGATTGCGTTAGATTTTACAGGTGTACCAGTAATCAAGTGGAAACTGACTGTATATATCCAGTTGTGTTCTGTGGCAGAATACAAGGACGTGCCTCTGGTCTTCTGTTTTGTTTGAATAATTAGGTCTTTAAATCCATGGTTACAGTAAATATATCACGGGGGCTCTGGTGATTCCCGCCCTAATTCAATGTAAAAAGTATTCACTTATATGAACAGATAAATGCTTTTTAAAAGGCTTATTTTTTTATCACAGCCAACAATAATTTTTTGAAAAAGGAAAAAAAATAACCAGCTTCATTGTAATAAATGTCAAGTTTTTGTAACTGATTTTAATCTGAATCCTCCCAGTGTGCCCTTTGCATCTACATGTTCCAGTACAGTCTAAGTGCATTAGCTCTACTTCATGTTTTTATGATAAGTGTTGCATCATGGGAAATCTGCGGTTGCACTGTCCAACAAAGAGGCAGAATAGAGTCTGTTTTAACTTGAATTTATTGGCTTCTTCAAAAAAGTGACAATAGCTTTTATCCATAAAAGTAAAGAGTCACAACATTGGCTTGAATTAAAGCACAGCTTGATGTCTGAATACAATACAGATGAGCAACATGTACTTAACCCCTGATCTAGTAGTTCAAATACATTTTGTAAATAGGCAAAAAATATAACTGTTGCAATTCTAATCTTAGTTTTCAGTATATGTTGCACATACATGCTGTCAGCATTAATTACAAAAAGCTAGGCTTGTAGGGAGATTAAGGTAGCGTTAACTGGAGAGGTAATAAACAAAAGGATATTCATAGTGTTAGTTTAACAATACAGTGAGTGAAGTGTAACTTCTGTGAAGAAAGATACAAAACAGTCAAATCACATGATTATAACAAAAAGATGAGTACACTGTTTACTACACCATAACCGACAGTAGCTTTGTTACTGTTATTAGCGGGCATGAATGCTCTTCTTAGTGACATTGCTTAGCCAGTAGTGATGATATTAAGAATCAAATGTGCTGCACAAAAGGTTTCTGATAAATGCCCACAGAGCATTGAAGGTGCTCTTGTTCCCCGCCACCAAAACACCTAAACAGTTGTAATCCGATATCTAATAAAGTTTTCAGCGTTGCACTCCTGGGCAGCTACACAGTTCAGAGACACTTCTAGGGAAATATTGTGAAAGAGGAAAGAAAAAAAAAATACCATGAACTTGACTGGTCCGATTGGAGCCAAACACATAAAATACTGGATCATTTCGATTTGTCGGGGTTTAATAGCACAGTTGGTGTCAGAGGCTCTGTTCCCAGTGTGGATTTTCAGTACGTCTCAGGCGTCATTCAATCCACGAGAATGAATTAACATGAATCATGTGCTAGGACTGAAAACCGACTAACTGGAAAGAGATTGATTTGTGCACAAACAGTAATTTGAAGCAAAAAAGAACTTCACAGATGATTACTTCAAGTTCCTTGTTGACGGCCGCGATGACACGTGACCGCCCTCGGTAAGTGGAAATGAATAAAAGGCCATTGATTATGGAGCCGAACAAACAGCAGCACACGACAGCAAACGGTCAGCTGTATTTTGAAGGTTTAAAAAGGTTTGAGACGATAGAACGAAGGTTTTCTTTTCTGTTAAAATACAGCACGTCTGCAGGATGCATTTGGCAATATTTCTTCCACTCAAAACAAACAACCAAGACTGTAAACAAAACAAAAAAAGGCAGACAACCAGTGGAAGAACAAATTGAAAACATTCCACGGTCCATTTTTACAAAACATCCAATCCATTTTAGAAGGCCTCAAGAATTTCATAGTCTTGTCTATACAGTATGCGTTGTATGCGTTGTTGGGAAAGAGCTAGGGTCTATAAGCTTCCAACCCCTTCTCCTAAATCTGACCGTATGTCAAATATTTCATGGAAACCGTTGGTAGAACTGCTGTAGCTACACTTATGGAAGGAAAGAATCTGAAGTACATTGTTTTTGTGTGTATACTGGTGTGTTTCTCCTGTGTCTTTAGCCACCCCTCACCACTAGCGGCCATGTTCCCCAGTAACCGTTCCAGTGAAGGAAGTCTTAGAGGAGACGGCACTTCCTCGCCTTCTTCTTGACGGGTGGAGGGCAGAGGACGGCCCGGATGGCCTCGTCGAACACAGTTTTAAGGCCACGTTGAGTCAGGGCTGAGCACTCTAGGTACTTGACGGAACCTGAGGGGGAAACCGCACATCAAATGTTAATTTCTTTTTTAATAAGGGCTGTCAATCGATTAAAATATTTAAATGGGATTAATCGCATGATTGTCCATAGTTAATAGCGATTAATCACACATTTTCTAGCTGCTCAAGATGTACCTAAAAAGGAAGATTTGTCAAGTATTTAATACTCTAATCAACATGGGAGTGGGCCAATATGCTTGCTTTATGCAAATGTATGTATATATATATTTTTGGAAATCAATTAACATCACAAAACAATGACAAATATTGTCCAGAAACCCTCACAGGTACTGCATTTAGCATAAAAAAATATGCTCAAATCATAACATGGTAAACTGCAGCCCAACAGGTAACAACAGCTGTCAGTGTGTCAGTGTGCTGACTTGACTATGACTTGCCCCCAAACTGCATGTGATTATCATAAAGTGGGCATGTCTGTAAAGGGGAGACTTGTGGGTACCCATAGAACCCATTTTCATTCACATGAGGTCAGAGGTCA
>CAKAKR010056071.1:0-16839 GCA_916700685.1 Adelosebastes latens | reverse complement strand
CAATAGTTTTTCCTAATTTTTTGTGCATTCTCCTACGAATGTCCAGCAACACGTGTCAATTTCCGCATGTTACATGCACACAGTCTTTACAAAATAAACTTTCGTCTTTACAGGAAGCTACTTGGTAGGTTCAGGCAACAAAACTACTTAGTTAGGTTTAGGAAAACATAGAGGTTTGGGTTAAAATAACTACAGAATTTATGTTACTTAAGTATGGAAGTTACGTGACAAATAAATGAACGTTGACTTCTGGTTTCGCATAGGACATGAACACCTCAAGCCCTCAGGAAGAGCGCCGGACATTGAAGCAAATGTTACGTAGTGGCCAAACGATGGAATTTCAAATTTTTGTCCGTCACGTGATGCCATTGGGCCCAAAACAATGGTAAACAATGCAAGCACTGACACAAGCAGTGACAGATTGTAAACTAGAGAGGGGCAACAGCACAATCTCTGTAATGTGTTTTATATTTATTAATTATTTTGTGGTACAGAAATTCAACCCTTTCAATTAAGAGCTGATAATCAAGGAATTGAGACATACTGTATTTTATGGTGTTTTGTTTTTAGCATAGTTCTGGCTGAGCTTATGCTTCAATTTATGGCCTGCCAGTTGATGGCCTTAGTCTATAATTTCATCATATTTATATGAAAACAACAAAGCTGCATTTTTTCTTTGCTCTAATCACTGTAAGATCTATTCTTTCAATTAAGATTTGTCAATGAATAAGTGTTTATGTTCTTTATGTAAGCCATACTTTTGTTAACGCAAACATTTGTTAACTTATTTTGGCCAAATACATGAAAAGCATGTTGAAATCAGAAATTGACCTCCTCGCTGTAACATAAATGTACCGAAACCGAACCGAAAACCGTGACCCCAAAACTGTGATATGAACCGAACCGTGAATTTTTGAACCGTTCCACCCCTATGATTAACACAAGCTTAAGAGATTTTAAAGTTTTGTTCTACGATACATCAGTAAATATCCCACTCGTGAATTTTGAAGCCTTTATGTGTCTTAAAAAAGGCGGTTGCTAATGAGTGGCTGAATGAGACTACTAAACGTCATCACGTCCGCCTTTACAGCCTCGTTGTTTATAGCTAATGTGACCGTGGTGTAGTTCGTTTATAGTCTAACGTTAGCTTTTTTACCTCTGGCGATTGTATTCACACTTCAAAAATCACATTTGTTTGCCACAGAGCTTATTTTCTGCAATAATCCAAAACCCAATGGAAAAATCCCATTGGCTTTTTGTCAAGGGAACCAGGGCGATGCTAACTTCCTGGTTGGCCTACAAAAATACGTTATCCCTGAAGCACTCTGTACATCCATGGTCCACCCCCACAACGCAGTGTTCGTTTGCTCTTTATACTTCCTGGTTCACGATTACGTGGATTAAATATGCATAGATTTTGTGCGATATCTACAAATGACTGTGCATTACTCTTCGTAGGTTTGCTACGATGTATGAGAACAACCTGAAACGTCTAATCTCAGTATGTGTCCAGGAAAAGAAAGAAAACCTTGAAGGTGGCCTCTGCCTGACATGACAGCTATGCTTCAGCAGCTCTGTGGCTGGAGTCTTTGTTTGCTGGATCCTTATGGCCCCGCTGGTTGCTAGGAAGGATAAAACAACAGGAGCAGATGGCTCCTGGAGGTTTGGTGTCACAGCAGGTGAAGCTAAAGGATGCACACATACAACAGTTTAATACCGGGGTCGCCTCGCTGCCTCTCCTCTCTCACCTTCCTCAGATCTGGGTCCACTCACTGTGTTAAGTATATTTTTATAACTAGTGTGTCACAGAGGCGCCGCCACCATGTATGAAGGACAGACCCATTGATCACAGACTGGAGAGAGGTCTCTGATCTCATCACATCTTAATCATCCAGCCATCCAATAGTGCCCCCTTTGCAATTTCTTTCAAGATTACCTATCACTTCATACTTATCCCACTCTGCTCTCATTCATGTTTCCCTGGTGGCCGTCTCTCACTGTATGCCTCTCTTAGAAAAGCTTCTGGCACACACACACACACAGACATATTGTGTTTCCAACAAAATGCAAACCAATTTTCGCTCCCCTGCTCTGGCTTCCTAAAAATGTAGAATTGATTTTAAGATTTCATTATGTTTTATATTGCGGTTCATATTTTTCTCTCCATACATTGCTGAGCTCAGACATCCATAAACTCATAAACATCACAGCCCCAGGATCTGACAGAGATCCTGACTGAAGTCAAAGTGAGATTTAAAGTTGTCTTTCAAAAACCTTTATTTATTTTTGTTTTACTAGATTACTTCTGCACCGTAAATTTCCCCAGACATCACGAGACATCCTCTCCACTTCGTAGAGGATGTCCTGATTCTAGACACACCTTAATAGCCCGCTGAAAACTCCAGAGTGTGTATGCTCAACACACACATTTTTATTGCTTTTTATTTCAGTAAACCACATTATTACCACCACTTCCATTTTGCTGTTGTTCTTGTTGGCTGTGAGATCATTTAATGGGCGATAAAGTCACTATCATTGGTGCTGCTGCTGTAATGGGAGTTATAAACCAGGATCAATTGTGATTTTAAAAGCTGAAGCAAATGATCATTATGCATCTTGATTTATTTGTTTGACTGCACATTATTTGCTGATCAAGCAATTAAATCTGTAGTCAAACTGAAGAATGTTTTCAAACATTCAGATGCAAATTTGCAGTCTGTTATTTTGCACGTTTGGTTTCGGTTCAAACCAACAAGAATCAGAATCTCTTTCGCCAGATATTTTTGTTCAGTATGCATTTTCATTCTTTCAACCGAGAACTATCCTAAAGCCATGACATTTTAAAGGTGCTAAATGAGAGAGATAGCTTTTCTATTGCCTCTGCACGGCTCTCAACATGGCGACAGCTGAGTCGGCGGCTCACAGCTAACGGCTCTGTCAGCACTGTTGCGTTGTTTGCACTAACAGTGTTAACCTGGGAGGGCACCGGAGGTCAGGATGGCGTTATCAGCTGTATCCGCAATATGAGCGCAGTGCAGAGCTAACCAGTGGGGCACGCCCACATGCACGAACATGCACTAAAAGGATAAATATGCTTGCTTTATGCAAATGTATATATATATTTATTATTGGAAATCAATTAACAACACAAAACAATGACAAATATTGTCCAGAAACCCTCACAGGTACTGCATTTAGCATAAAAAATATGCTCAAATCATAACATGGCAAACTCAAGCCCAACAGGCAACAACAGCTGACAGCGTGTCAGTATGCTGACTTGACTATGACTTGCCCCAAACTGCATGTGATTATCATAAAGTGGGCATGTCTGTAAAGGGGAGACTCGTTGGTACCCATAGAACCCATTTTCATTCACATATCTTGAGGTCAGAGGTCAAGGGACCCTTTGAAAATGGCCATGCCAGTTTTTCCTCGCTAAAATTTAGCGTAAGTTTGGAGCATTATTTAGCCTCCTTCACGACAAGCTAATATGACATGGTTGGTACCGATGGATTCCTTAGGTTTTGTAGTTTCATATCTAATCTAATTTTAGGAAAACTGCCAGATTTGAAAGAATATACCGCCGTATGCATAAAATCGGAGTAAAATTTTTTACTTTCTTTATGCATTCAGAACAGATCTGCATTTGCATTTATCACAGTCCCTGTAACATCCAACATCATAGCAATACTTTTGTGCAATCTGATCCACTGTCTGCCACGAATCTTTGCATGCTAACTATTAATTGAATATTGAGAATCGATACAGTATCACAAAACATAATATTGTGATTCTCAAGTGTATCAATATTTTCTTACATCACTCATCACTGTTTCAATGTTGCTGTTCAAATGGTGGATTATCTGATTTGGGAAAGAGACTCGTCAGTTCCAGGCCACCCGTTTGGCCTCCCATCGCCTCAGTAACAGATGCTCGCCCTGCTGTGCCCTCCCTACAACACACAGCCACGTATAATACACACTCTGGCAGGAGGCTGTGTTGTTCGCGGAGGTTGTTTATCGCACACAAGAGACTGTGCTTAAAACGCGGAATGCCACCCAGCGTGCTCCATTATCATCCCCATCCTGCGTCTCCTCAAAGGACCACCTGTTAGCAGCACATGAAAGTCTGAGAGAGGAAAACAGGGCACTGCTGTGCTGAGATCCTCGGTCCCCCTCCATCACCGCCTGCCTTCTCTTTCACATGACAGCTCTATTCAGGCCTCCGATTTGATGGGGTTGACGCATGCTGCCTTCTGTTTCTATGGAGGCGTCACATCTTTCTTTTATGTCTGGAAAATTAAATTTCTGATGGGTCATGTCGTCGTGTTGTTGCTTAGCTTCCGCTGTTATCTCCACCTCTGAGATTCTATTTCTGCAAAACATTTTGAGTGTTAATCCTAAGTGAGATAAACGGGTACAGACAAGACATGAATAGATCTGCTTTTTCTTCTAATTTAATTCCAGAGATCAACGAAAAATCTCATGGGTCTTGCGTACATTAAAGAAATATTTCACCAAAAATCTATTTCAGTCGTTGTTCCACAAAGGGTAGATTTCTTTAGGTGGAGCGTTTCTATAGGGGATAGTTCAAGATTTTGGGAGACATGCTTATTAGCTTTCTTGCCGAGAGTTAGATGAGAAGAACGATACCACTCTCATGTCTGTTCAGTAAATATGAAGCTGGGGCCAGTTAGCTTAGCTTAGCATAAAGACTGGAAACGGGGAACAGCTAGCCTGCCTCTGTCCAATGGTAACAAAATGCCCCTACCAGCACCTCTAAAGCTCAATAATAAACACATTTATGTCATTATATATATTGTTTATTTAATTTTTTACAAAATCCAAAGTATAAAAAAAGACACATTATGGTTTTATAAAGGGTTATGTGTGGGACTATTTCTAGGCCGAGGTTATGCTATTGTTTCTTTATAATTGTTTCAAACAAACATTCTCGAAGGTGTCATGGAGAGAATTGAGACCCAATAATCGTTTAAATATGGCGGATAACTACAGACAGTCTCTACTGGAAGGCATTCACAGTGTTGGACTCGGTTGTTCACACAGAAAAGTGACAGAAAAAGAGCTGTGTAACAAATGAAAAAAGAGAGAAGTTCGAACCCAGTTTACTTTACCCACCTGACCAATCGCTGCATGAAGTGGGTATGAAAGTCAGATTGTCTGTTTCGGAAAGTTACAGAAATTGCTGGACACAAATGTATCCAAATATATGTTGTATTTCCCAAAATGTCAAACTATTCCTTCAATAGCTATAGTGTATATTAGAGCTGTCCATGTCTAGCTCGTCGCAAAGGATGGTAAATAACGCTCCAAACGAATGCAAATCTTTGGCGAGGAAAAACTGGCATGGCGATTTTCAAAGGGGTCCCTTGACCTCTGATGTCAAGATATGTGAATGAAAATGGGTTCTATGGGTACCCACGAGTCTCCCCTTTACAGACATGCCCACTTTATGATCATCACATGCAGTTATGGGCAAGTCATAGTCAAGTCAGCACACTGACACACTGATGGCTGTTGTTGCCTGTTGGACTTGAGTTTGCCATGTTATGCTTTAAACATATTTTTTATGCTAAATGCAGTACCTGTGAGGGTTTCTGGACAATATTTGTTATTGTTTTGTATTGTTAATTGACTTCCAATAATAAATACATACATACATTTGCATAAAGCAGCATATTTGCCCTCTCCCATGTTGATAAGAGTAAATACAAATCTTCAGTTAAGGTACATTTTGAACAGATAAAAATGTGCGAACAATTTGTGAATAATCACAATTAAATATTTTAATTGAACATCCCATAGCCCTATATCCAAGAGGGACGTGATGTGATCATTTAGACCAGTGGTTCCCAAACTTTTTCACGTCAAGGACCTCTAAAGTGATACAAATTAGACCATGAACCCCCATTTGCTAAGATGTAGTCCCAGGGTCCCCCATCTGATAGGATTTCTGCTTTTAGATTTTTTATTATGGAAAGTGTATTAAACCCATGACCAAATTAGTCATACATTCTATGTTACATATGGATGGAATTACAGTGAAAATAAATTATTTTCCTTTTTGCTGGGGACCCCCCAGAACCCCCTAAAGGACCCCTGGGGGTCCCGGACTCCACTTTGAAAACCACTGATTTAGTTAAGTTGTGATGTTTTCTTTGTTTTCTTAGATTAAATGACCCTTTTGGCCGTACAGGGTCCAGTAGCAGCACCTCATGTGTCAAACAGACAGAGCGTAATCCTGGCTAAACACTTTAGTGTGTGACATGGCCGGTCGCCCCCCCGCCACTCTGAAGGCCTGTTAGGAGATAAAGGTCCCACCTCAGCAGCCAGCCTCACACTCTTGTTTGCAAACTGCACAGCTGGTGGAACTCCCAGAGGTCAGCCGAAGCAGACTGCCTCTAAATCCCTCGGGGGGCTTCCTGCACTAGCTCTGCAAATTTCCCCCGACATCTCCTGCATCCTCTCCACTCCGCACACACGCACGCACGCACGCACGCACGCACGCACGCACGCACGCACGCACGCACGCACACATACACAACCTGCCGCCTCTGTCCTTATTTTAGAAACAACTAAATGACCCACTGTAAACCCAAAGGGTGTGTGATTCCAACTTGATGTGTGTCACTGTGATGAAAGAGCAGAGACCTTATCAACCCCCCGAACTCCACCTCTCACACACACACACACAACACACACCATCACCAGCAACTCAATACTTCTCCCTCATTGATTTTCTGTATGCCCTGCACAGCCGTTTGTCTTTTAACACAAAGGAGTCGCCTGCCACAGCACCATAATGGCGTCGTGTGTGTCTGTGACGATGGATTGTTTCTGCACGTTAAAGTGGAGGACGAAACAAAGCAAATCATATTTAGACACAACACCATGACCTGTCATTTTACATGACGTTACAGAGTTTTTACAATGAGAGGAACTGGTGTTCCCTTATCTAGTATGTAGTGGTGTGAATAAAAACGGCAGAAAATTGGGATTTTGAGATTACACACGCACACAGTGTGAGCTTCCGTGGGAGTCTGTCTAAATTAAAACACGTCTCACAACTCTTTTCCAGTAGGCCACACTTTATTCACTTCACCCAATGAGTTCAGATGTCTTGAGGTTACTTCAGCTTTTCTTATATACAGTCCATTACGCAGTCATGTGACTTATAGGCACGGTAAGGCAAGGCAGGTTTATTCATAAAGCACATTTCAGCAACAAGGCAATTCAAAGCACTTTACATAAAACGTCAAAATCATCGAGACAAAGTGTAAAAGATAAACATTATGAAAAAGACATTTAAATATATATACATAGTATACGAAAACATTATTATCACCATCTTTAAAAAAAACAAAACATATTTACTCTTATTTGATACATAAAATGTAATTAAAGAGAAATAAAAATAATCGTAACTCCAAAAACATAGCCTATAATATTACAACCATCTTTTCAGAATATTCCTAAACAAGCAGTCTTTCATCGTAAACATCAATATTTAATCAGAAAATATAGATTTCTTTACAGAAAATTATGATACTATTGTTTTTTGTAGTATATATGGTGTTATATAATTCACATGACTGTATATAAGGAACCCGAAACAACTTCAGACATCATCCAATGAATGCAAGAAATGTGGTCAAGTGAATAAAGTGTGTTGTAGTGGAGAAGAGCTGTGCAACATGTCTTAATATTGATGATTAAATATCAAACGTAGAGTTTTAGTGGAATAGTATTGTATCTGTATGATCGCCATGGTATTGTTGATCAGTTAAGTTTGGATGTTTTCTTAATGTATCTCCCTTTTGGTCAAAACAATCTACCAATTCTCAGCCAGAATTAGTTTAGTTTTACTAATTTCTATAAACTAACAAAAATTAGTTATTTAGTTTTTTTCTTTAATATGTGAAGAGCTAAATGCATACAATTTATTTTCATTAAAACAACAATTTAACGTAGGATAAGTACTCAAAAATACTTTAAATGTACAGATAATACGCTCTGTTTGTGGCTTCCTTATGTAAAACACATGTACAACTAAATGTCATGTTATGAATGCAAATGAAGCTTTAGTGACATTAATTCAGAATTTAAATTGAGCCTCGACTGTAACGCAGCAAGGAAACCTCCGATGGGAATTAAAAATGCTTCGATCAAAACCATAATTTTATTCACGTTTGTCCATTAATGCACACAGAACCTCATATTTCAGTCACACCTGACACACGTGTTGACTTTTGTAATGAAAGGTACGGCTGGAGGGCTCTGGAGACCACTGAATAGGCAGCGATGATGATGTGTGCAGAGCTGTATCTCAGAGTGACTGTACATGAAGGGACAGGAATGAGTGCTGGGAAGTCATTTCTAAAAAGAGGCACAAGTGTCTGTCCATCTCTTTATCGCCTCCTCAAACCCACCAAGTCCAGATAAATGGGCCCAGTCGAGAGGCTGAGAGGGATGTAGTCTGAGTTTGGAGGACGGGAGATGGGACGAATGAATACAGCGGAAGAGTGGACACACAACCTGAGGACTTTCAGATAGAGACTTCTGTATTAAACACCTCAGTGTTAAAGTTAGCTGAAGGACGCCCTTTTGAGGGAAGTTACACTTACACAATTACACTCCTGCTTATTTATTATTCTTTAATATCTCCTTTCAAAGTTCTGTGTGTACATTAGGCTCAAGGTTTGCTGTCGGTACTTATAGGTGAAAATACCCAAAGTGAAAAAGCTACCTATTCTTCTATTGATAAAAGACCACATACAAACTTTGCGTAGGAGCTGCATTGAGCTAAACGCTAACGTCTCCATGCAAACATGCTCAAAAACTCCACAATTATTGCTTTGGGATTTTGATTTATGTCTCCAGTGTTGTGTTGTCAAATTCTTAAATACATACTGTACATGTAATTCAAGAAGAAAAAATCCGACCTCTGTTTCCTGAAGCCCAAAGTGACGTCTTCTCATTACTTGTTTTGTCCGTCCAACAGTCCAAAGTCATAAACTGTATATAAGAAGTGGACGTAGTCATTGTGACGTCACCCACTGGTTTGTGTCGAGATTGGCATTTTGGCTGTCGCCATCTTGTTTTTTTGCAACCAGAAGTGACATGAGAGGGTGGAGCTAAGGACAACCGAAGCTAAGTAAGACATTTTTAGGTGACCAAAAAAACACTGTGAAAGGGTTAAAGTTGTAAGACAAAAACACAGACAACTCCCAGACCAGACAACGCCGTGGTACAGGCTGTCAACCACAAGGTAGCCACGCCTTAAAGCATCCCCTGCTTTATGGTCTATTTGACTCTAAATGGGACCATAATTTACTAAATGAACATCATGCTGTATTGAAGAAGACTTGAAACTAGTGATTGAGACCATAAACTCATGTTTACAATGTTTACTGAGGTAATAAATCAAGTGAGAAGTAGGGTAATTTTCTCATAGACTTCTATACAATCAGACTTCTTTTTGCAACCAGAAAAGTCGTCCCCTGCTGGATATTAAAAAGAAAGTTTAAGGCACTTCTGCTTTAGCTTCAAATTTCAGACCCGGAGGTTTCCCACTGTCCAAAACCCCCAAAATATTCAGTTTATGATCATATAAGACAAAGAAAAGCAGCAAATCCTCATAAATGCAAGTTCAATTTTGCATTTTTTCTTGAAAAATAACTTTAAAATCGGCTAATCGTTTCAGCAAATTAGTTCACTCAGGAGAAACCCACCAGATTGTTTTGTATGATGAAATCTACCTAAAGTTTCAGTGTCGGTTATTTGAATGTAATTCCAAGCAGAGTGTGTGGTGTATTTATATGTATTTCCTTTCTCCAGCAGGTGGCGCTGTGCTGTACAGACGATGGCTCTCTCTTGGAGTCTCCTCCTGGCGTTCTTGTTTGCGTCCCTGGTTCTCTCACACAGCGCCGAGCCCGGAGCTCCTCACGGCAAGAGGAGACAGGCGCAGACCTCAGCGGGTGGCAGCAACGCCCTACAGCACCCTCTGCAGGGTCTGCAGGGCCACCGTTACAACAGGGACCGCGGAGGAGGGCACGGGGGCCAGGGGGCCCGCGCTACCAAAGGTGGAGCCGGGCTGCTCTCCCACAGGCCCATGCACCCCCTGGCCAGGCCCGAGGATGACGGGACGGGCCTGGAGAGTTTGAGCCCGGTGAGGCTGGAGATGGGCCCTGGCAGGGATAGAGACAGAGTTCGAATGAGTATGAAGAGTCCGTCGCAGGGCCGGGAAAACCAGCTGCTGGGGACGCGCAAAGGACGGGGGCATGGACACGGGAATGGGCATGGACACCATTTTGAGCACAGGAGGCAAGGGGGTCGACGTGACAAGGAGCGGCACGGAAAAGGTGAGCCACCAAGTGACCCAGACATACAGAACATAGATCCACAACTGTCCAGGGTTGGAGAAGCAACAAGGAGCTATAGGGCTGTTTCATGGAAGACATGTGGCAGAGGTGTAAATAATAAAATGAATGCTTTGATTGTGCATGCTGTCATGGTTTGAATAGAACAGCTCTGATAGTACTCACATCATTAATACAACAAACAATGTCCTGCGTGTTGACTCCAGATTTTTCACAGGCGTCACACAGCGAGGTCTGAGTAAACAAGACCTTGTTTCTGGAAAAAGATGCTGTTGAATTTTTAAAAATGGGACTTTTCAATACTGTGAGTCACACATGAACTCTATCCAGCCACACTGTACTGAAGCGGTTATAGAAATGTCTCAAAACCTGGACAGATAAAGCCAAAACGTTATATCCAAAGTTCATTCCTGACCTTGGAAACAGTCGTTGATGCAACAATCTCACCAAGGTCCATTTAGCTTTTGGATCATATAATGACACATTTTCCGCACCACATGATTGTCGCCCAATTTTAGATGTTCAAATTTCCATTTTCATCTTTTAACAATTCCTGAAAGTCCTGGAAATGGGTTGGAAATTTAAACATCTACAATTCCATGACAAGCAGGCACAGTCCATCGGCTGAGGAAGATCATTTGATACAATCAAAAGCTCCAGATCAGCTACTAAATGGACCTTGTGGTGTGAGAAAAATGTGCTTTTTTGTCATTTGGGTGGACTAATAAAAGTATCTCACCAAAGTATACTCCACTGGAGTCAAACAGTACTAGACTCAAATTCTTTTAAAAGACCAGTGTGTAGGATTTAGTTGCATTTAGTGGTGAGGTTGCAGATTGCAACCAACTGAATACCCCTCTGCTCACTCCTTCACTTTCCATGCGTGTCGGAGAACTACGGTGGCCTTCAGTAAACATAAAAATGTGAAGGCAGGTTTAGTTTGTCCGTTGTGGGCTACTGTAGAAACATGGTGGAGCAACATGGCGGACTCCGTGAAGAGGACATGCTCCCTATGTAGATATGAATGACTCATTCTAAGGTAACTAAAACACAACGATTCTTATTTTCAGGTGATTATACACTAATTAAAACATAATTATGAATATCATATTCCATTTCGGCCAATAGATCCCCCTAAATCCTACACACTGGCCCTTTAAATAACCTAATTAGGAACTAATTCAGCACAGGATGGAGATATAGGGAGGGGACAATAAGCTGCAGGGGTAACAATTATATATTATATAATGATAAAAAGATAAAAGGAAACACAGATATATATATATATATATATATATATATATATAGCTATTTATGACATTACATATCTGTAATATTTTCCATTTGTGTGTGTCCAGGGTTTCTCCCCGAGCCGGAGCTGAGCTCTGCGTATAAGGACAGAGATCTGTTTGAGGATCCACCCTCCTCCTCTGCCGCCTCCCCCTCCCTCAGCATGACCCCACCCGGTGAAACCCCCTCCCCCATCGCCGCCGTCTTTGGCTCTGGCTCCTCCATGGTTACCACGGTGATGAACGAGCATCCCCCAACGCTGCCCCCGGCCTCCACCAAACCCCAGGTAACCCCAGCGAAACCCGAGTGCTTATTAAAGGCTGCGTCTGTTGTGCCTCAGTGTGACTCCAGTGTGCGGGGGAAATAGAGCGAAAATGGGCCCCATTACTGCCGTTATGCTGCCGCAAACCTCATAGCTCATCTTGGGAATGACACACTCGACTACAGTGTGAACCTGATAGTGCTGCCTGTGAAAAATGTCCTCCAAGCAGGCCAAACTCACTGGCTCTCGGTTAAAGTGTGTATGATAGATATGGCCGTGTTCTGTATAACAAAACAACGCCTCTGGGATCAAAATCACACAGTTCAGAGTCCTGCAGCACATTTTCTGTAACTACATTCCTGTTCCTTTATTAAAACCATGGCAGGACAAAATGGATGTGAGCACGCAGAGGCTTTTTTGTATCTGACTGTGGGCTGGAGAGCGTGGGGCACCACTCACCACCTGTCACACTCACCCAGCAT
Organism: Adelosebastes latens; assembly: GCA_916700685.1. Taxonomy (NCBI): domain Eukaryota; kingdom Metazoa; phylum Chordata; class Actinopteri; order Perciformes; family Sebastidae; genus Adelosebastes; species Adelosebastes latens. Next base: position 4,403 of record CAKAKR010056071.1, on the reverse strand, counting down.
GATGCTGCAACAGTATGCATAAATAGCATTTTATAAGGTTTTCTCAGTCCTGGAACTGTCACAAATGAGACTCTTTAAGACAACATGAAACCTGATGTCAGTAGATACAAAACTGAGCCAGCGCCCACTTCATCAGAGCTCTTACATTCGTCACAGCTGCTGTTACAAACACCCAACAGCTTGCAGGGCGTCCATGGCAAATATCTGCCTTAGTTACAGGATCACCGCCACTGATTGATTGACAGCTGTTTTGTTGTGGAGCGCTGTTCAAGACAACACAGTAAAGATGTTAAAAATCATGGATTATATTAAATTGAGGTGTTTAACCAGTGAAAATTAGATGAATAAATAGATGCGACAGCGTTTTGTCTGGAGAAACCAAATCACTGGAGTGGAGTTTTGATTGAAGGCGTTCTTCTGAAAGGATTCTTCAGTTCCGATTATTAATCCCACTGTGACCTCACTAGAGCTACAACTAACCATTATTTTCATTGTCAATTAATCTATCAATTATTTTCTTGATTTATCAAGAAGTTTTTCGGTGTATAAAATGTCAGAAAATGGTGAAATTGATCGATCAGTGTTTCCCAAAGCCCGAGATGACGTCCTCAAATGTCTTGTTTTGTCCACAACTCAAAGATATTCAGTTTACTGTCATAGAGGAGTAAAGAAACCAGAAAATATTCACATTTAAGAAGCTGGAATCAGAGAATTCTGACTTTTTTTTTTTTTTTTTTTTTTAATTGCTCAAAATGATTAATCGATTGTCAAAATAGTTGGTGATTAATTTAATAGATGACAACTAATCAATTCATTGTTGCAGCTCTAGGCCTCACCCAGTAGTAGGACTGGTCCACCTACTCAAACCAATATAATTGTGACAACAGTTAAAACTGAGGAAGCCTCAGAAACATTCTAATCAAGACTCCAGTTCAGTGATTTGGAATAAACTTTTCAGACATTGTACCACCTGACTGAGATTAACTTTAACAGAAATACAGAGAATTTTTATTTTTATTTTATCAGTTTATTCGGCAGGGATATTTCTCACTGATTAACAGGAAAAATAATAACTGAGCCATAGTTATCACAGAAGGCTAATTTTTATCTGTTGTTCTCGGCCAGTTATTGAAAAGGCACTCTAAACATTGTCTTTTTTTCCTTTTTGGAATTGAATCCAATGATGAAATGTAACCAAGTACATTTACTCAAGTATTGTACAATTTTGAGGTACTTTGCTGGAGTATTTCCATTTCATGCTACTTTATACTTCTACTCCACAACATTTCAGAGTCAGATATTGTACTTTCACAAAGTAGCTCTACCTTAAATAGCTTCAACATTAAAGTGATGAACACATTAATACTTTATTATTTACGATACAATAATATAATATAAATTATTCTGAAATGGGCCATTCTGCACAATGAGAACTTCTACTTTTGGTACTTTAAGTATATTTTGATCCTAATATTTTTATACTTTTACTATATCTACTACATTTTAGTACATTTTTGAATGCAGGACTTGTAACAGAGTGTTTACATTCGTCTTGACTCTCAAAGACTAGTTTGACTGTGCTGTACCAAGATGGAGGAGCAAGAGTAAAGCTATGATTAGTTTAATGTGGCGTTCGGGGCCCAACCATGTCATATTTACTGGTCATAAGACTGTCGTAAGCATACAGAGACTAGTGACGAAGAAACAAAAATGTTCACCTTCTTCTTCCTCATTTTCAGCAAGTCTTGTTGGTTTGTAGTTTTGCTGATTTCTCACAAATCATAGCCACAAAGGCATTTTTGTTCAGACATATGAGGGGCCCTCATGGTTATCCTGTAGCGCTAACAATTAGAGTAGTGGTAGCGATCAACGAAGTCTTCCAACTTAAATGAGCTAATGGTTAGTTTGTCATTGCCGTCCAAAACAACTCAAACAAGTATTTTCTGTTGTCTCACATCTGCAGAATGACATTGTTTTACCTTCCAAAGCTCACAACACTACAAAAATGATTCATATGGAAATGTCTGATCCGCCTCCTCTATAGTTAAAGGTTTGTTACCTTTACCAAACTAGACCTTTGTTGTTTAGGATAGGGAATGATCGTGGTCAGGTATTGATTGTTGATAGGAGACTGGTGTCAAAATCAAACACTTTGTCCACCCAATCCAGTTTCTTGTTAGGAAAAAGTCAATCTCGGAACCCATCGGCTATCGGTCTGATGAGAGATAAGCCACTGAAGGGCAAGGGGCTGTATTTCTGGGGTTCAGGTGTAGCCAGTGGATATCTGGGCCAAGACTTTCTTTTACGTTAGACTGGAGCTCAGTTGAGAGACGACGTGTATGACTGGATTGTCTCACAAGTAGCCAGTTTACAAGATAATTTGAAACCAACAAAGAGCTAAATCATTGTCAGATGATAGCCGGTGAGTTCCCAGATTGCATTTCGGCCAATGCGCTCCGCCTCTTTTGTTCTACACATGGACCGTTTACCTGCCTTCAACCAAAGCCTGCTGGAACGTGATTGGTCAATACTACTTGAACTACAAACGTAAACCAGAACGCTTCCGATACCAAAATCTTGTCCCGTTGCCGACAGATTATGTGAATACAGAATCTGTGTATAGAGATTAGGAAAATGTAAACATAGGTCTTTTTAGATGAGTAACCAAATAATCGGTGCTGAATATACAAATTTCTCGAGTAATATGTACATTGCATTCAGATTGTCAGCATGTGGTTGGGGATTTAAAAGAGGTCTTGGTGGCTCTGTGTGATGGCTCTCCTGGTCAGTCTCTATGTTTAATATCTGGACACTGGACTGTAAGGTTGCTTGGGTTTCTCTTTACAAGATGTCTGAGAGTCCAGGAGTCTGTGTGTGTCTTTACTATGAGAGCGGTCAAATATTATTGGACCACGGAAGCAAAAAGCCCTTCCTGAACCTCGCTTCAGTGGCGCGAGCATGCGGCAAGGCTTCTTAATTAATGTTCGATCTTCTGCTGATGGTTTAATGAGCAGCCGAGCAGAAGCACATAGCCCCCTGCAATTAATCTAATTGATATTTCCATATAGGCTTTTTTTCTTGAGGGTGAAAGGAAACAAGTATGGATCTGTTCCTATGAAGAGGTGGATTCTTACTTTTTGATGGATGTCTTTCATGGACCGAGTATTCCTCAAGAGACGTTTCAACGTCCTGCTGACTTAATTATACTGTCTAACATTTCTCTTTTGCTCCCTCTGTGTGAGGAGAGTGACAGCGGTAACGTTTTTATTGCACAAGGTTAAGCATGAGCAATCCACGTAGGAGTTTTGTTTTATAGCAATGCCATCAAACACTCATCTGAATGACAAGAATGTTTGAATTTATGACATACTTTTATAGGAATTTATGGATCGGTCCAAAGGCACCCTACGACTGACTTTAACTATTTAGGGAGCGAGCAGAAATATAAACTGTTAATCACCTTTTATTTTTCCATCCAACATTTTGTTAAGGAAAACTACACACAAGAAAAACAGCGTCTTGAAAATAAAATAATAAAAAATACATATATGTAAAAATAGAGTAGTCAGATTACTTAAAATTCTTGCAATCACTGTGCTATATATTTATAACTACTTCAAATCTATAAAGCACCAAATAACCGCATCAGACTGTGATGTTCAATATAAGCCCACAGTATGAAGGTGTTAGAAAGAAAGAACAACATCCTGATGATTTTGCTCTTCTTAAAACCTTATCACTACTGGGTGAAATACCCCATATTTGTCTTGAGGGTAGTTAAGAGTAAAGACCATGGTATCAGTGAAATTAAAAGGGTTTAATTAAGGCAATCTGACTTGTTGATGATGTGATATCCGGTGTGGTCTGCTGACATTTTGGCCATAGGTTTGGACAAGGAGAAAAGGTCAATTGTGTATTCTCTGGGGAACAAAAATGTCTTAATTAGGGCCCGAGCACCGACAACGTCGGGCCAGCGAAGGCCCTATTGAAACTGAAGCGTTTTTTATTATTCTTCTCCGCAATGAATCGCCTTTTTGAGGCCTTTGCCATACCCCAAAAGTTGCTAAACTTGACATACTTATCAGACGCGGTGAAAAATTTCATATTTTAAGGGTCTCGGGTTTGGGTGTTTCAAAATGGCTCGCTAGCGCCCCCTAGGGAGTTGAAAAAATAGAGCCCCGCGCTCTGGTTTCACCTACATGTATGAATTTTGGCAGACAGATGTAACATGTGGAGACAAACAAATAAGCCTCTTGGATGTATGCCCAAAACTCAACGGGAGGTCAGCCATCTTGAATTTAATATGCGATTTTCGCCCATTTTTTGCGTTTTATAGGTCGTGTACTTTAACGAACTCCTCCTACAGATTTAATCAGATCGACTTGAAATTTGGTCAGGACCAA
>CAKAKR010056070.1:0-11227 GCA_916700685.1 Adelosebastes latens | reverse complement strand
TGTGTGTGTGTGTGTGTGTGTGTGTGCGCGTGCGTGTTTGTGTGTCAGTCTCGCAGGCCACCTGATCGAGTGTGGAGCTCAGAGTACAGGCGGCGTCTTCACCGACTGGCACAAAGTTCCTGACTGGTGAGACGGAGCCGTAACACCGAACGTCAGTAGAGTAGAAACACTCTTCACACACCTGGAAGTGTCTGGGAACGACAGAGACTCCAACACAGACTGGTTTAAAGGAGAAGAAATAGGAAGCTTCTGATTCAAATCCTTAAAATGTGTTCCAGATTTGTTCTGATCTAACCCTTTAAGACTCCAAAGTCACACAATAACACTAACTAACTAACCGATGGAGGCGGCGGTAGACCAGCGACTCTAATGTTCTGAGAGGTCAAATGACTGTTTTATTCAATGGAGTCTGGTGGCTTTGGCGGGACCATAGATAACGTCTTCAGTTCCTCTGACGGCGAGGTAACACACAAACTATCCCTTTGTACTTTGAAAACTGCTATGACCTCTGTTGTTTTGGGTCTCAGGGACAACATGGGTTTCCCGGTGGTGGAGTGTTCCAGCGACGGATCCTTCGTTCTCTCCAAACCGCCCAAGACCGGCGGCCTCGTCTCCTTCGGCACGGCGGCGGAGCAGCTGGTGTACGAGATCGGCGACCCGCGGCGATACCTGCTGCCCGACGTCATCTGTGACTTCAGCCAGGTGGTCATCGAGGAAGTGCCAGGTACTGCACACACACACACACACACACACACAGAGTGAGAGTCAGCTCTGAGGACGCGACCGCAGGATGAACTCTAACTGTTTTCATAACCCTCTAACATTCATCTGGCAACCTTAAACAAGCGCTTTGTTCCGACCCCCGACTGAACCCGTCAGCCTCCTCCCAACCTCCAATAAACTCTCTATCAGCTAGTAGGGATTTATTTTCCTTTTTTAAAAACTAAACATGGATCCATCACCCTCACATGAACTCCTCCTCGCTGATAACACACTTCCTCTTTTTCTCTCATTAATTCAGGGATTTTTTTAATTTCTTCACGGACATAATGTCCCCTCCTACTGTTCTGTTCTTAATAGATAGCTGTCCAGATGATGTATGTTATGTATACATTTCAAACTAAGTGGAGAAAGTGCAGAATAACAGCGACTCTGACGTGACCTCGTCGTGACCCAGTTCTCAACCATGAAGTGAAGGAATGAGCTCATGCTACTGGCTGAAATATGAACCTGAAGAGAGGTCAGATCTGCTAAAAGATAATAGAAAAAAGACGCTGCAGAACCTGCCTGAGAATCTTCACGTTTTTAAGTTTTCTTCCGTATCACAGTAATCCAGTGATAGTTGTCTCTACATCCTGCAGACAGGCACTACTAATAGATAATTCGGCATACTTTTAATGGTGCCAATTTGCCAAAATGGAAAGAAATATAGGTTGAAATAACGGAGCTCAAGTTGTAGCCTGCAGCTAACTCTTAATCTAGTCATTAGATGATTTAGTTTTAGAGCTTTAACAGATAAAAACAACCTGACTTTGCGTTCAGTGTTCTTCCTGGTTTGTATTAATGGAAGATAAGCTGTCAGTTAATATTAATAATTCAGTTTTTCATGAGCTCTCAAGTGAACTCTCAGCCTGCTGAAGAGAACGGGATGTTACAAAGTGGGAGTTCTGGAACGTTCAGCTGCCAAACATGTAAATACTTGCTTCTGATTGAACTCCTCGGCCTTGTTTGACCCCCCCGCTGTCTCAGCAGTAGTTTATTTTGTAACACGGAGGAGTCGGGAGCGTGAACTGACGATGACCCGGTGGTGAGTCTGCAGACCGGTTCAGTCGGAGGTCAACAAAGCGTTGCGTGATGTTTTCAGCACACTGAGCTGAGATGTCAGGATCTTCCTGCTATGCTAAATCCTTTAATTTGCAAAATAAATACATTCATTTGCCAAATAAATCCTTTAATTTGCCAAATAAATAATTTTATTTGCCATATAAATCCTTTAATTTGCCAAATAAATAATTTTATTTGCCATATAAATCCTTTAATTTGCCAAATAAATCTGTTAATTTGCCAAATAAATGTATTAATTCGCCAAATTAATACACAATTTGCCAAATAAATCTGTTAATTTTATTTGCCAAATAAATAATCTAATTTGCCAAATAAATGTATTAATTTTCATATTTGAATAGATCGGTATCGGCTCGAGTAAAGCCTCGGATCCTTTCTTTACTGAACTCTACTGTGTTCGTCCTCTCCTCTCGTTTAATGGCAGTAATTTAATGACCTTAACGCTAACATTAAACCTGTCTGTTGTCGGTTTGTGTGTCTGAACTCGGCCGATGCCGATGCTCCACTCTGTAACACCGCTGTACAGTCAGAGTGTTTATGTAGCTGAGTGATGCATAAAATAAAACAGTTGCCAATTTCAGAATTCATTCAGTCAATTTGAAATTGATTTTCAATTCATGAATTATTAATTTAGTGAAAAACTGCGGCGACTGATGCACTAAAATGTGTTTCCAGGTGTAGACGGAGGTGCTGTCAGAGTGACGGGGGCTAAAGGCGCCGCTCCGTCACACGACTACAAGGTGAACTGCTTTTTCACGTTTTATTGTTTTTGAGTTATTTTGTCTGAATTCAAACACAAATCAGCGTCACATTTCCTGTTCCGTTCTCTGAAACCGGAGCTCTCGTGTCCTGTTCCTCCTCCTCCTCCCGTCTCCAGGTGTGTGCCACCTACATGGACGGTTTCAGGGCGACGGCAGTGTGTCCGGTCGGAGGTCCGAGAGCGGCAGAGAAGGCCCGACGGACCGCAGACAGCATCGTCAAACGGTGCGTGCAGGAGAAAACGCTCCCTGTGTGGAGGATGCTCTCTAAACTTGATGTGTATTCCTGAGAATAACTGGTGTGTTTGTGTGTAGGATGAAGCGTATACTCAAGCAGTTAAAGCTGGAAGATTTCAGCTCCGTTAACATCCAGATCCTCGGAGCCGAGGACACCTACGGTCCCAACGCTCGCAGCAAGGTAACGTTAACGCCTGTTGTCTCAAACACTCCTTCTCTTTTAGTCTCACCAACGATCTCAGGGTCTGACTGAAAGACCACCTCCTCCATCTATCTCCTCTACTGTCTTACTGACATGACCTTTTAAAACCAACACATAACATCTCATGGTCACCTAGAATTCGTAGAACCGTAGTTACATCTGTAACTCTACATTTTAATGTCTATATCGGTCGTCTTTCTAAAGCTGTGTTCACACCAAGTGGCAACCTCCGGTGCTGAGAAATGAAGTGCCACTCTCTGCAGTTCCTCTAACGGCCACTTGAGGCTCCAGAAGTGAGTCAATCCCCGTCAACCTCCGTGTTCAAATGTCCAACTCTACAGCAGAAATAAACAATGTTTACAGTCTGGCACTAAAAACGGTTTTGGTCTCTCTGGCTAATTTCCCCCTTAATGACAGCTGTACATAACTCGCCTGTTTAAAGTATTTTCGTCTCCAGGGATGAGGTGTTTTTGTAGGCAAACCAGGAAGTTAGCATCGCCCTGGTTCCCTCAACAAAAAGCCAATGGGATTGTTCCGTCTTGGTTTTTTGGCAGTCGCCATCTTGGTTTTTGGCAGTCGCCATGTTGATTTTTGGCCGTCGCCATCTTGGTTTTTGGCAGTCGCCATCTTGGTTTTTGGTAGTCGCCATCTTGGTTTTTGTCCGTCGCCATCTTGGTTTTTGGCAGTCGCCATCTTGGTTTTTGTCCGTCGCCATCTTGGTTTTTGGCAGTCGCCATCTTGGTTTTTGGCCGTCGCCATCTTGGTTTTTGGCAGTCGCCATCTTGGTTTTTGGCCTTCGCCATCTTGATTTTTGGCCGTCACCATCTTGGTTTTTGGCCGTCACCATCTTGGTTTTTGGCCGTCACCATCTTGGTTTTTGGCAGCGCCATCTTGGTTTTTGGCCGTCTCCATCGTGGTTTTTGGCCTTCGCCATCTTGTTTTTTTGCAACCAGAGCTGACATGAGAGGGTGGAGATAAGTATAAACTGATTGCTGAACAGGATATTTTTACGACAACTCCCAGACCGGACAACTCCATGGTAGCGACCTGTCAATCACAAGGTAGCCCCGCCCTAAAGCATCCCCTGCTTTATGGTCTATTTGACTCTAAATGTGACCATCATTTACTAAATGAACATCATGCTGTATTGAAGAAGACTTGAAACTAGAGATTGAGACCATAAACTCATGTTTACAATGTTTACTGAGGTAATAAATCAAGAGAGAAGTAGACTCATTGTCTCAGAGACTTCTATAAAGTTTAAGGCTCTTCAGCATCGGCTTCCCCACTGATGATGATGATGATGATGATGATGATGATGATTGATAGAATGAAAGGAATATTTACTTCCTGTTATGTTTCTTTATTTATAAACATTAAAAATGAGACCAGACTTCGTAAACTCTTTCATCTTTAGAGGATTGTGCAGGAAACACGAAGGTATGAGCTTCTGTCCGTCCGTCCACCTCTCTGTCTTCTGTCTCTAACACCAGAAACCGGTCGGGGTCGGACTAAAGCCTGTTTCACGCCTCTAAACTCTCCCTTTATCACTCTGTTTACTCTAATCTCAGTTTCTCTTTCTCTTCATCCCTCCATCTGTCCAAAACGTTCTCTTCTACCAGAAGCAGGTCAGGGTCGGAGTTAAGCATGTTTCACGCCTCTAACCTCCCACACTTTCCCTCTTTTATGCTGTTTCTTCCCACTTCTTCTTCCTCTCTCCGCCATCTTTCTCCTCTTCTTGTTTGGGAAGTTCAACAGGAAACAAACACAAGAGTTGATCAAAGTTTTAACACTTAATATTTTGATGAATTGTGTGTGTTATCAGGGCTCCAGAGAGGCAGTGATCTGGATGGCCGCCCACCACAAACAGAAGAAAGCTCTTGAGCTCTTCGCCAGAGAGATCGCTCCAGCAGGGACCGGCATGGGTACGACAAACACAAGCTTCTTCTTTAAACCCTCTCATTCACCAACACACTGCATTACAAACTGCCTTTATGATGATTAATATACTTTATATAAACTGTGAAGACAGTCGGACAACACATTTTAAGGCGTCTGTAGATTTCTCCTAAATTCACCAAACGTTACCATTAGATAAAGCCTCATTTACATATTTAAACATAACATTTCAGAAATCTTGTAACACAAAAAATAATTGTCTTAATGTCACTAATCAACTGGGGAAGTTTCATGGTGATATCTATTAAGGTTTTTTTTTTTTTTTTTACCCCATTCACCACCAGTGTCTTCAAAATGTATGAAATTTGTCAACATTTTTTTCTCAGACTCTGAGATAGAAATCTCCACTTCAGCAGCGCTTACATCCACCAAACTTTCCAGTTTCATTCCTCTCTATATTCTGAAGGTTTTTACAGAGGGGTTTGTTCATATATCATTCATAGCCTGATTTATACAACATTTTATTCCTAAAAACATGGTGAAAATGGAATTTCTTTATGGCTTTTGACAGTATTTTCAGATTTTTGGAGTGATAAAAAGCAATATCCAAAATCCCCTTGTAACCTTTGACTCTAATATGTCAACAAAATGAAACAAGAATTTTGAACCTGACTATATCCATTGTTCAGATTTCTGTTCTGGAAATATATGAAAATTTGCACATATTTAATAAGATAATGCCTCATTTGCATATTTAAACATCAAATTTCAGAAAACTTGTAATACAAAAAATAATTGTCCTAATGTAAGTGATCAACTGGGGAAGTTTCATGGTGATATCTATTAGTTAATTTTTTTACTCTATTCACCTGTAGTGTCTTCAAAATGTATGAAATTTTTGACCGTTTTTTTCTCATTCTGAGTCAGAAATCTCCACTTCAGCAGCTCTTACATCCACCAAACTTTCCAGTTTCATTCCTCTCTATATTCTGAAGGTTTTTACAGAGGGATTTGTTCACATTTCTGTTCTGGAAATGTATGAAAATTAACACATATTTGATACATATCTATTCATTTACAATTTATATTTGCAGTCATATTCCAAAGTCCCAGTTTGGTTGATATCCATTAGCACATTAGCTTGTGCCATTTTATCTTTGCACAAAATAGTAAAGTGTGTTGATTTCTTGCCAACATACTAATTCAACTGGACATTTTGGCTCAGATCAGAAAGAAAGGCCCAAAGAAAAACTCAATATTTAGAGTCCTGCTTACGTGTCTAAAAAGCCTGAAATATGTTTTAATTAATGTGGTAAACTTGTGCTTTAAGGAGTGAAATATTCTGCAATATCTCCTCCTCCCCACACACACACACACACACACACACACACACACACACACACACACAGTAAAGATTCCTAGTTACTGCAGATAAGGAAGTCGGTGACCTTCTGAACCAGATGTTTATGGTGACTCGTTCAAATGGACCACACACACACACACTGAACTCTGTGACTCCTGATTCATGTTGTTGAACTGTACGTAGGACAGGAAGCTGAACTCAGACCAGCTGCTACACCTGCTAAAACTACACTGTGATTTTAAAGGTTACTAGAAAACTGAAGCTTCTCTCCTCCTCCTCTCTTTTTCCACGCTCACAGCTCCGGGACTGACCGGCATCGTGGGCGGACGACCCCGAGTGTGAGTTGAAAATGTGCCTGTTTATTCCCTGAAGGTGTAACCTCTAACTAAGAGAAGTTTCACATAAACAACAGTTTTATTGTGGGCTTCTGTTCCTACTGATTCTACTACTACTACTACAGCTGCTGCTCCTTCTGCTGGTACTACTACTGCCACTACGATTACTACTACTATTGCTACTACTACTGCTGCCTTTGCTACTAATACTACTACTACTACCGCTACTACTATTACTACTACTGTTACTGCTACTGCTCCTGCAGCTGTTCCTGCTGCCTCAACTACTACTACTACTACTACTACTACTACTACTACTACTACAGCTGCTGCTCCTTCTGCTGGTACTACTACTGCTACTACGATTACTACTACTATTGCTACTACTACTGCTGCCTTTGCTACTAATACTACTACTACTACCGCTACTACTACTACTACTGTTACTGCTACTACTACTGCTACTATTACTACTGCTCCTGCAACTGTTCCTGCTGCCTCAACTACTACTACTACTACTACTACTACTACTACTACTACTCTTACTGCTACTACTCTTACTACTACTACCACTGCTCCTGCTCCTACTACTACTACGACTACTACTACTACTACTACCACTACTACTATTACTACTACTGTTACTGCTACTGCTCCTGCAGCTGTTCCTGCTGCCTCAACTACTACTACTACTACTACTATTACTACAGCTGCTGCTCCTTCTGCTAGTACTACTACTACTACTACGATTACTACTACTATTGCTACTACTACTGCAGCCTTTGCTACTAATACTACTACTACTACCGCTACTACTATTACTACTACTGTTACTGCTACTACTACTGCTACTATTACTACTGCCACTGCAGCTGCTCCTGCTGCCTCAACTACTACTACTACTCTTACCACTACTACCACTGCTCCTGCTCCTACTACTACTACGACTACTACTACTATTACTACAACTCCTACTGCTACTTTCCACCCAAATACCACTTTCTGTCCAACACTTATAGTTTTAAAGGTTTATTTCACCCAAATACTGCTCTCTCTCTCTCTCTCTCTCTCTCTCTCTCTCTCTCTCTCTCTCTCTCTCTCTCTCTCTCTCTCTCTCTCTCTCTCTCTCTATCTCTGTCTTTGTTTGTGTTTAGTAATGCAGTTCATCTGTCTGATATAAATACAAAGCATTTCTTCTTTCCGCCTATTCAGGAAAATTCAAATTGACCACTTTTGACAGTATTACAGTTTAGCTTCCAGCTTTTCTAGCAATGTATTTCAGCTCTTAGCTTCTTTAGCTAATGCAGTTCAGCTTCCAACTCTGCCAGTTGTACATTTCATCTTCTAGGGTTTTCAGCAGTGCAGTGCAATGCATTTGCGCTTTAACTCTTTTAGGCAAGTCATTTCACATTTCTGCATTTTCAGCAATGCTTTGCAATAAATTTCAGCTGTCAGCATTCCCACGCATTTTCAGCAGGAAATGCATTTTCTAGTTTCACTTTGTTCTTTCCAGGTCTCCTGTCCTGAAGCCGTTTTTCTTCTTACACCCCAAATCTGAGCTGAAGGTGAGTTTTTATTCCAGCTGCCAAATGTTTATCAGGAATAAATGAAGCTGTTTTTTAAGACATTCGAACAAAGGAGGAACAAAGAGTGACACTTTATGATAACCATCATTTATAAATGGTAAATTAATAGTTAATTAAACTTAGGTAGTAGTTATTTTACTGCTAAAAAATGATGATAATTAAATGTTAATTAACATTTTTTATTAATTATTAGTAATATAATTTATGTTATTTTAACAATTTATTCTTGCAGACATTCTAACATTTGATATACTATATATTTGTTAATGATTACAACATTATTCATAAACCTGAAAGAAATGACTTGTAAAACATCTATAAACATTATATAGATAGATATTTGTAACACTTTGTTAATGGTTAATTGATAGTTGATTAAACTTAGTTAATAGTTATTTTATTGTTAAACAATTAAATTATGTTTACTAATTATTAGTAATGCTGTGATTTGTTATTTTATCATTAGTTTGTGATGAAATGGAATTAGTTAATAAATTATATATTGTATCATTGTTGATTAGAGACGATAACAATTACATTCTGATTACATTAGTAAAGTATTTATTAACAGTTTATTGTTGCACACATTATAACATTTTATATACTATATTAAGTATTTGTTAGTGATTACCAAATGATGTGTAAACCTTTAACAAATTGTTAAACATAACATAGATAGATGGACCAGAAACCAATTATTAATAATTAATTAAAGTATTAACTATCTATCTAAATAATGTTTACAGATGTTTTACAAAGTATTTATTAACAATTTAACAATTTATTATAATCATCAGTTGTAACTTTATAATCCAAATAATGTTTATAGACGGTTTACAAATGAGTTATTAACCATTAACAAAGTGTTACAAATATCTATCTGTGTAATGTTTATAGATGTTTTACAAACAATTTCTTAAAGGTTTGAATATAATATCTTAATCCTTAATAAATACTTATATATATATATTTATATATAGTATATAAAATGTTATATGTGCAACAATAAACTATTAAAGTAACAACTAATTAGTAAACATTATTAATTATCATTTTGTTGTTTGTTAACAGTAAAATAACTTTTAACTAAGTTTAATTAACTTTAATTTACCATTTATAAATGATGGTTATTATTATTTTTTATTTTTTTAAGTTTAGCTGCGTGTGTTCAGACAAGATTTAACAATTGAGAAGTTTCATGTTTTATATTTCTCAAAGTAAAGTTTGGATAGTACCGAACAATCGGTATCGTTGACGTCTCTGCAGGTGGACGTCCACGTCGGTGGAGAGCTGGCGGAGTCTTTCACAGAGGCGGGGCCAGACACACCTGAGCAGGAAGCCCCTCCCACCTCAGCACAGGACCAACCTGACGCAGGTAAACACGTTATGTTACGCCTGAGAGTGGATTATCAGTTCCAGGGTCCTTGAGGGGGCTTGAATGATCGTTGAGGAGGTTAGAGGGAGCCCATATGGTCTGTAGGGGGTTACAGAGGCCCGTGAGGGTCTCAAATGGTCCTTGAGGAGCCCTTGGGCCCTTTGGGAGCTCTAAAACCTCCTGGGTCCTGGAAGAGGTCATAGTGGTCCATCAGGAGGTTCCATAGGGCCTTGAAATGTTTCCAGGGATTATTGAGTGGGCTTCAGAGGTCCTTGAAGAGGCTCCATTTGTTCTTGAGAAGATTCCAGGGGTCCTTGACAAGATTCAAATGGTTTTTGAGAGGTTACAGAGGATCCTTGGGGATTACAAATGACCCTTGAATGGGCTTGAATGATTTTTGAGGAGATTCCAGGGGTCTTTGAAAAGGTTTCTTGAGTCCTTGAAGATGTTGTAGGGGATCCTTGAGGGACTCAGCGGTCCTTAAGCGGGCTCAAATTATGTCAGGGGGGTTCCAGGGTTCCTCACGGGGGGTTAGATGGACCTTGAGAAGGTTCAATGGGTCTTTGGGGGGGGGGCTCAAATGGTCCTTGAGGAGGCTCCGGAAATCCATGAGGGGTTTTCCAGTGGCCCTCAGGAACTCAAACGAGTTTAATTGGTCCTTGAGTGGGCCGCAGGAGTCCTTGAGAGGGCTCAAATGGTGCTTTAGGGGTTCCAGGGGTTCCCAAGGGGGCTCGGGTAGTTCCTCCAGGAAGTTCCAGGGTCCTTGAGGGGGCTTGAATGATCTTTGAAGGAGTTTCTGGAGTCTTATAGATCCAGCACCCTCTCTGATTTCCTGAAGTCATTCAAGAGAAGGAACTGGAGAGAAGAAGGAAAGGATTTATTGATCAATAGACAGTTACTGACGTCTGCCTACAGAGGGCGACGTCTTCCCATTCACCTCCATCCATCACAACAACAAACACACAGAGAGAGAGAGTCTGCTGCTCCTGGGGAGGACAAGCTGGGCCACTTCGTCCTTTCACTAACGCTGCATTCACACGGTCCGACACAGACACACACACACACACACACACACACACACACACACACACACACACATCTTTTGTCCCCCGTTAGCTGGTCTTTAGTCTGAATGTGTCCCCGTAGGTAGCCTGGGTCAGGAACACACACACACAGCGGAGATTAGGACGCTGATTGAATGCTGTGAAGAGACTCGACTCCGTGTTGATGACGTTCTTCTGACGCACTAAACTGACGTCTATTTCAAAAGAAGACAGAAACTGAATTGTAGCACACAAACAAAGCAAAGTACTCAAGTACTGTACATAAGTACAGTTTGGAGGTACTTGTACTCAGAGTTGAGTCAGATTACTTTGAAATCAACATAGATTCTAACTTACTGATGTTTCAGAGCCGTGGTCGGGGCCATAGATTCTAACTTACTGATGTTTCAGAGCCGTGGTCGGGGCCATAGATTCTAACTAACTGATGTTTCAGAGCCGTGGTCGGGGCCATAGATTCTAACTAACTGATGTTTCAGAGCCGTGGTCGGGGCCATAGATTCTAACTAACTGATGTTTCAGAGCCGTGGTCGGGGCCATAGATTCTAACTTACTGATATTTCAGA